>JAHBCN010005463.1:0-55344 GCA_019359885.1 Listronotus oregonensis | reverse complement strand
TTTTTTTATTAGTTCCCTTATGTAACATATCTATATAACTATTTATTTAAGAAACGGAATCTTTCAACTTAATTTTCACTAATTTCAGGACGTCTGAATAACTTAGAAATTTGTATAGACGTTAAGAGACGATGGCAATCTATATGTATAATTTGCTAATGTGGATTTATTTATATGTAGGTTGGTATATATATATATATATATATATATATATATATATATATATATATATATATATATATATATATATATATATATATATATATATATATATATATATATATATATATATATATATATATATATATAATTATTAATTTAAAATTATATATATTAAATAAAACGGGGTTTTAAAATTTTGGTTTAAAAAAAACGGGGATAGATTCCAAAAAAAAAAAATTCCTAAATAAGGGGGGAAAAAATTTTATTGGGGAACTGAAAGGGTATTTAAAAAGGTTTTTTTGAAATTTAGGTTAAAAAGGGTAAGATTTGAAAAAAATCCTTCCAAAAATTTTGTTCAAATCAAATGGTGATACTGAAAAATTATTTGGAAAATCGGAAAGGGTAGTTTTTGAAGGGTAGGGGTTGTTTCGTGAATAACTTTTTTTCAATATTTTTTCGCAACGTGGGTTCATTTTTTAAAATAATTGCCTACCTTAATTAATTCATAGTAAATGTTCAAAGTGACCACCATTCTTTCAATGCAGACATCTGTCTTCTTCTTCACGATCTGGTACCCTGTGGAATTCCCAGGTGTTGTACGAATTTGATTGGAACAGTCAATAATGCGTTGCCGTAGTTGCTCTTCAGTATTAATCGGCACTGAGTAAACCAGGTTTTCAAGTGGCCCCAGAAGTAGAAATCTAGTGGATTAAGATCTGGTGATCTTGCTGGCCAAGCTTGTGGACCACCACGTCTATCCAACGCCTCTAAAAAACTTGGTTCAAATGATTCCTCACCGCTAGCGGAAAATGAGCTGGTGCACCATCATGCATAAAATACATAATCTGCCTCTTGCTAGGGAACTTGTCCAAAAGTGCTGGTAGATCATGTATTAGAAAATTGGTCTTTGACCATTTAGCCTAAAATGTTTATTAGTATAAGAAATAAGTGACTTTTCGAAAGGTGTAAAATTAACCTACCTCGGGGTAGAAAAAATGGTCCAATAAGTTTATGAAGAATTCCCGCCCAAACGTTAACTAGAATCGAATTTGGTATCGACTTTCCACAACACATGAAGATTTTCATCAGACCAGTGATGTGTATTATGGTAATTGAAAATTCCATTTCTTGTAAACCCAGCTTCATCCGTGCATAAAACATTTGCCAAAAAAGGGTTGTGCGAGTTTTTTAATAACCAACGACAGAAGATGACTCGAGCGGGATGTCTGCCGGAGCAAAAGCTTGTACCCTTTGGATGCGATATGGATACAGGAGTTGAGAATGAAGAGTCATCCACACAGAACGACTCACGTTTTCCCGCACTGCAATTCTCCTTACCGATATCCCCGGATCTTCCTCTACATGTGTAAAATGCGCTCCTCAACATCAGGTGTACGTACCGTCAAATTACGGCCACGGTCTTGGTTTCTAGGTTCAAATGAACCTGTATTCTCGCAAATATCCGGTGAGAAGGTGCCCTGCGATTTGGATATTTTTGGACATACAAGCGTTTAGCTAAAAGACCGTTTCCATTCGCTCTTCCATAAATAAAATGCATATCGCCAATTCACTCACAGTGTATTCCATAATTTGTCAAATTTTACGTTTACGCACACTTCAACAACAATAAACTAACAAAAATACTTTGAACCAGAACATGTTTTTGCGTACATGGAAATAAATAAAGTGATAAGACCGCATACCTTCAATGAATCAAATAAATATATTAAATAAGGAATTTTAGTATTTGGTTTATTTCGTTTTTTAAACAATAAGAAAAACCCATCAGAGCAAACTTTTTTGCCTTCAATTTTCTCGAAAACCATCGCTCTGGGTGATGTGCAACAAGAGTACCTTTTTGGTAGGAAAAAGTATGTAGTTTTCAAAAAATGAACCCACGTTGCGAAAAAAATATCCTGAAAAAGTTATTCACGAATCAACCCCCTACCCTTGCAAAAACTACCCTTTCCGATTTTCCAAATAATTTTTCAGTATCACCATTTGATTTAGAGTCAAAATTTATGGCGGGATTTTTTCGAAATCTTATCTCGTTTTTTAAGCCTATAATTTCAAAAAAACCTTTTTTTAAATTCACCCTTTCAGTGCCCCTAACCCCCCTTAATATGCATTTTTCGCCCTATATTAAGGAACTTTTTTTACTATTTTGGGTACTATCACCCCCCAATTTTTACACCATTTCAATGACATATTATAAAAATAAATATATATATATATATATATATATATATATATATATATATATATATATATATATATATATAATATATATATATATATATATATATATATATATATATATATATATATATATATATATATATATATATATATTTATATTTATTTGTCTGTCCACGTGATTCTGAAGTTATGGCTTGAGCTAAAATTATGAAATTTGGCACAGTGGTAGTGTTTAGCAGTGGCTAGAACCCGTTTTTTGAATTTCGCCCCCGGGACAAAAATAGGAGCAAAAAAGTGTTTTTTTACCGTTAGCCGTACGGAAGGCGTCTTACGGAGACAGAGGCTACTTAATATTGTCTCTCGCGTGGCGGCGACAGGCTTTTCATCTAGTACAATTATAAAAGAATAAAAAAAAAATAAAAACACTTTCTTAAAATGGCATTACTTGACAAATGAGCAAGGCTAAAATAGCACAAAACCTTTTTTACAAGACAATCAAGGCTACTGGCAACAAAAGAATTATTTTTGGAAAAAGGGTTTTTACTGACCTTCATGTTGGGTTATCTATGGGGTTTTCCTTTTCCATACGGAATTTTGTTGTATACCATTGGCCATAATCGATTTATTGACAAATATAAGATATATTTAAAATCGAGGCACTTGATTTAGATTACTTTTGATGTTGTCTTGGGATTTAAAAACAAAATAATAAATTATAATTTAAAAAAACTGAACAAACCCGCTTTTATAGCAAACCGGGCCAAAAGTAGAAAATAATCAATTATAGTAAAAAAGCGTGGGGTGCAATTCACTAGATTTTTATAATAACTCTAATTTAGTAAATAGCTACCAATAAAATATTTGTAACATTTAATATCAAGTACCCCACGCCTTTTTACTATAGTTATTTTTTTTTAAGTCCGGTTTCCTATAAAAGTGTGTTTTTTTTTTTTTAATATAATTTATTTATTTTTAACAGGTGGCCCCGAAATTTTCGTATCTGGTTTATCGATTCCGTCACATTTAAAAATGCGAAAGAAAAGGAGCTTAATAAAAACAAATTTATTTGTTGTATTTATGAATTATTATTATATAGTAATTATTAAATGACATAATTACATTTATAACATTTAAAAATACAATTTAACTAATTTAAATAAAAATATAAATTGATGTGCTAACATTTTTTAGGCTAGCCCGTGAACATATTTTTAGTAAATTATTGGTGATCTACTTACATTTTAATTTAAAACTGATGTAACGGTGATAGAAAGAAATGCAATTAAATCATCGTAGAGAAATTGTTTTTAATGTTACGTATATTCTAATCATGTTTTATTTATTGGTAACGCCCGAAATTAACATATTTTGTTTTCACTTTTGATGTTCCAATTTTATTGCAAAGCAGATTAGATTTTTTCATAACGAGATTATTATTTTTTTTAGTGCTATATAAAATGAATACTTATTTGTATTTGTGATGGCAATAAAATTATCTCTATTGCCTTGTTCCGTATCGCCAAGAAAATCTTCAAATAGGAACAAAATATTATTGTTTGTGTTTTACTGATTAACTAACTACAAAATAACTAAAAGTTAACCTATTTAAACGGCCATTTACAAGGAAGATGTCGCAATGTCTAGTTTTTTGGGCCACCCCTTTTATTAGGACATTTGGTTTTAGTATACAGACTGGCTAAGCTCGATCTTGGAATATGATTTTTGTTTAAGAAAAAAAGACATAATTTTAGAACATCTAAGTGAAAAAGAAATTGGGCAAAGCATACATTTTTTTGTTTATTATGAGCATCGAATGTTATCTCCTTTTTTCAATTTAAATGGTTTGAAGGGGCAACTTTTAACTTGATTGGTTTGGTGAGGTGCCCGCGTCGCAAAAAACACATCCCCGCTTGACCTGTAATATTCAGCATTGTCGGTTCTGCTTGGATGTACAATAAAATGTTTCTAATCTTACGCTCTCAATAAAACATTGATCACATGTTAAGTAGCTATCTTATTATAATCTTATTTGCTTATACGTTTTAATAAAAATTATCTTGTATTAATTTTTAGTATTAACAAAATAAAATTATTTCCAAAAATGTTACTTATACAGTATGTCCACGGAAAAGGTGTTGAAGAGAAAAAACTTTTTTATTTTTGATTTTATCGAAAAAAACTACTCTTGATAAAAAATTTTGCTATTTCTAAGAGTACGATTGGAATAAAAACATTTAACATATTTTATACGGGGTGTTCAGAAAATTGAAAAAACTTAAAATGGTACAAGAGTAAAGTGCATTTATTTGAGAAGATATGAAAATAAGTTACTAGGAAAAGTTGTTCAAAATTAAAAGGTAGTCTTTAATACCAATTTTCGAAAAAATTGGCCTACTTTTATTTATTTGTGATTAAATTTATTTTAATATCAATTTAAATTTTTAATATCAATTTTATCAAATCTTTTGCTGTTAAGTAAGCATTTAAAGCTGACGTTACTGCGGTTAATGAATTATAAAAACGAAGTGTCAGTAAAGCTTGTCACTATTAACGCCTACTAGTACAATAATGAGTTGTTAATTTGGAATTAGTTAATTAATATTAAAATAATTTTTATTACAAGTTAATAAAAGTAGACCAATTTTTTTGAAAATTAATATAAGAAACTATCGTTTACTTTTGAACAACTTTTCCTAGTAACTTATTTCCATATCTTCTCAAATAAATGCACTTGACTCTTGAACCATTTAAAGTTTTTTCAATTTTCAATTGTACTGAGTACTGAGTACCGCGTATAAACTTTGTTAAATGTTTTTATCCCAATCTTACTCTAAGAAGTAGCAAATTTTTTTTAAGAGTAGCTTTTTTTGATAAAATTAAAAATAAAGAAGTTTTTTACTATTCAACACCTTTTCCGTGGACGTACTGGTGTGTCCACGGAAAAGGTGTTGAATAAGAAAAACTTCTTTATTTTTAATTTTACTTATGATAAAAAATTTTGCTACTTCTTAGAGTAAGATTGGGATAAAAACATTTAACATATTTTATACGAGGTGTTCAGAAAATTGAAAAAACTTAAAATGGTACAAGAGTAAAGTGCATTTATTTGCAAAGATATGGAAATAAGTTACTAGAAAAAGTTGTTCAAATGTAAAAGGTAGTCTCTAATACCGATTTTCAAAAAAATCGGCCTACTTTTATTTATTTGTGATTAAAATTTTTAAATTTTTGTACTAGTAGGCGTTGATAGTGACAAGCTTTATTGACACTTGGCTTTTATAATTCATTAGCCGCAGTATCGTCAGCTTTAAATGCTTACTTAACAGCAAAAAATTTGATAATAAATTGATACTAAAAATTTAAATTAATATTAAAATAAATTTAATCACAAATAAATAAAAGTGGGCCGATTTTTTCGAAAATTGGTATTAGAGACTACTTTTTAATTTTGAACAACTTTTCCCAGTAACTTATTTCCATATCTTATCAAATAAATGCACTTTACTCTTGTACCATTTTAAGTTTTTTCAATTTTCTAAACACCGCGTATAAAATATGTTAAATGTTTCTATCCCAATCTTACCCTTAGAAGTAGCAAAAACTTTTATCATGAGTAGCTTTTTTCGATAAAATCAAAAATAAAAAAGTTTTTTCTCTTCAACACCTTTTCCGTGGACATACTGTAGACTAGCTAGACCTAAATTGACTTCTGTGTTGTGGTATTTCACGTGTTTATTCTCACCATAAATTAAATGAATTCTATTATTACTAAAAATAAATAAAAAAATATTTTTATTAAAACATTTAAAAAAACTCGTCAATAAATAAGGTCTTATTGGGAAAATGGTAATTTTGGGTCGCATCTCATTTTTTTTTTAAACATATAAGAAAAGTCGCAAATAGAGCACTGTTCGTTATTCGCTGGATGACTTTTTACTCAGATCCTATTTTACTTTTAAATTGGGTTATGTTTGGTTACTTTTTTTTTTTTTTGCAAAAAATTTATTTTTAACTAAATAACCAACCAGAACTAATAAATTTTCCGTAGTAAAATTTACCTTTTTTATATCCCAACGAGTCATCATGTTGTCATCTGAAAAATATGAGTAGAACAAGTTTAAAAATTAATTTAAATGCAGCTAACAATAACAAACCTCTTTTTTTATCCTTAAACCGAATAGAAGCAAGCTTAGCAGAGTTTTCATTGTAGAGAATACTATCCCCTATTTCGTTAGTAATTGCGTACTCCTGTAGTTTCTTGCCAAAATCTTCTTTGCTTTTGTATATGTTTTATGTTCTCATTCTTTTTGTTTTTGTCCACCACGCTACAAAAGCTTCTTGTACAGTGACGGCCATTAAATCTTGGGCAATTCTTTTCCCTTTTCGTAAAATAGGCTTATGCCACCTTCTACTGAATATAAATACCTGTTGAAAAACCTAATAAAGAAACAGTCCGTTGTCAGTGTCTAAAAATATTTTTTAAATTACTTATTTATTATATTGAGCAGAGAGGTTGGCCAGAAAGGGATGTGGCGGAAGAGCTAAACATCCAAAGAGTACTATTGATTTTGTTAAAAAAGTCATGAAACACACTCCTTGAGAGAAGAGCTGGAAGTGGTTGCCCCAAACTATCGAATCAAGAACAAGACAATTATTTAGTTAATGTTTTGAGAAATCAACCATTTAAATCTGTAGTTACAGCGAAAACGGAAAGCAATTTCCCAGCATCGGTTAGAACGACACGGCGTAGAATAAGGCAAATTTCCGAATTGCGCTGCCACCCGGTAGTCTTAAAACCGTTTTTAACAAATGCAAATAAAGAACAACGCAACGGATTTGCTCTATAATTTTACTTGGAACCTTCGATTTTTTGGGAAAATATAATATTTACCGATGAAAAAGTGTTTCAGTCGTGCTACAATGGGATACTTAAGGTATACAGGCCTCAAGGAACACGATTTGATGAAAAATATACCCAAAAGGACAGAAGTAGTGGGCGATTTTCGGTAAATGTTTGGGGGTGGGTGAGTGTACAAGGACTTGGTGTATGTTATTTTATCGAAGAAAGGTTCAATGCGGAGGTATACAGGGATGCGCAAAAGTCCGGAATAAAATTAATATCTTTTAACCAGCAACTTAGAAAAAACGCTGAAATACGTCAATTGATTTTAAATTGAACGCATTTTTGGCAATAAAATAATTTTTTTCAACCCCTTAGCTGCAACCTCCCAACTTTTTTTTTTAAATGCAAACCTATGTCGTGTATGGGCTCATTGAAAAGCTCGTAAAAATGGAATCTGACCATACCCTTTCTTTTTTAAACATGTGGTTACCAGGAAATGAGAAAAACTCTTTTAAAAACAAAAAAGTTAGAAATACCTACTTAGTGCTATCTACGGGTGAATTAACGTAACAGATGCTGAAAATGCCCTCCACCCTCTACTTGGCAGGCTCCTAGGCGATGGTAAAACCCGTCTACGGAATTCCGAATGGCCTTAGCCGGTATGTTATGTGCTCCCACTCTAATTCTGTTTTTTAGATCTTTAATATTAGCCGGCCTATTTTAATAAACCTTGTCTTCCAGATATCCCCAAAAAAAAATCTAATGGCGTTAAGTCTGGGGATCGTGGCGGCCATTCAATTGTACCACGTCGTCCAATCCAGCGTCCTGCAAATATTTCATCGAGATATTCTCTGACGTGAATACCAAAATGTGGGGGAGCGTCGTCCTGTTGGAACCAAAGTGTTTCAGTGGGGATATCTGGATCTGCTTCATTGGGAAACATAACAGCTAAAGCAGGCACTAATTCAAAACGTAAAAAGTCTAAGTAGCGTGCAGCTGTAAGGTTTCCCTCAAAAAAGTATGGCCCTAATATTCTGTTGTTGATGATGCCTGCCCATACATTTACTTTCTGAGGACGCTGCGTATGAGCTTCGCATATCCAGTGTGGGTTTTCCTGACTCCAGAATCGATAATTGTGCCTGTTAACTACTCCATTTAAATAAAAAATATGTGTGTATATGTGATTTTCCGGATATTTTGCATTAAATAAAGTACACACTTCACTTTGACTCCGCATTCTATCCCCACATCCCAACAATATCAAGACTTCGATACGCTGCATCTCTGACAATACCATTTTTGTTTGGCAAATTAAAAAAGAACACTTTGAAGGTACACAATAAATAAACTAAACAGATTGCAATTTTACCCAGAAATGCCACAATTTTAAGTCAAATTTTTTTCTTATCAGGGCATTAAATTTGGTAGAAAAAATTTAACAACCTTTTTCTCTTTTTAAACACTGCTCAACAATTGCTTGGGATTATAACTAATTTTATGTGTAATTTTTTTCTGAAAAAATAAATTCCAAAGAATGTTGATGCTAGATTACGTTATTAGTTTTACACATAATCAATAAATTTTTTTGTGCTACCTGCCCAGGTTGGTCTGTTCTTAAAATACTGGTACTGATGAGCATTTGTTGAGCAGTGTACATCATCAATGCTCAATGCCACTTCATTTGTTTATTTGCAACGCTAATTCACCCGTAGATAGCACTAAGTAGGTATTTCTAACTTTTTTGTTTTTAAAAAAGTTTTTTCTCATTTCCTGGTTACCACATAAGTTTAAAAAAAAAATAAAGGGTATGGTCAGATTCCATTTTTTACGAGCTTTTCAGTGAGCCCATACACGATATAGGTTTGCATTTGAAAAAAAAAAGTTGGGGAGGGTTGCAGCTAAGGGGTTGAAAAACAATATTTCATTTTATTTTGCCAAAAAATGCGTACAATTTAAAATCAATTGACGTGTTTCAGCGTTTTTTCCTAAGTTATCCATCCCTGTATATAGATCTACTACAGAATATCATGCTTCCTTCTGTACTGAATCGATTTCCGGACCGAAATTTTATCTTTCAGCAAGATAAGTGTCCCGTTCACACGGCCCGGCAAGTCGATGAATGGATGGAAAAGCAGCGTATCAGGGTTTTACCGTGGCCCGCACGTAGTCCGGATTTAAATTATATGAAAAAGGTTTGGGGCTTTTTAGTTAAAAAAATAAATAGGGAAAATGAGTTTAGGTCGCAAAATGTTAACGAACTTAAGGATAAAATATTAAACTTGTTTGAAAGAATATTTAGGTTTGTTTAAATTTATTAAATTGTTAATTAATTTTTAATTTGTTAGTTTTTATAGAATATAAATATTTCCTTATACCTTTTGCTTTATTTGCAGTAATTAAAAGTAAAACAAGGTAAAAAGAGCGATTTACAAAAATTGGCAGAATAGTCAAAATTAAAAAAAATTGCCCAAGATTTAATGGCCCTCACTGTACGGATTATCATAGCCTAAAGCAATTGCGCTTTAAGATATATTTTGCAGTAGTGATTTCCCAGAATATGTTTTCCTTAAAAACATTAGCTCTACTTTTAACGTATGAAATTTCACCCTTTGTTTTCAACTCATTAATATTTGGTTGGTGATGCTTTTACGTAATTTTGACATTTTTTACTTTTTATTCTACGCTTTGTTAGCTATTTCTTACGAAATCCTTTAATTCCATTTCAATAGCATATTTAATTTAATATAGTAAACGCTACACTTAATAAAGACAAAAACTTTTCTCTGTTACATATAAACACAACAATTAATAACAATTTCAATTTTGATGATTGTTTTAAAAAATAAAACAATCAAGATATATAATTATTATCGTGAGATAAACTTATTTAAAAAATTTTACTTTCTATTTTTTAATTGACGATTTGGATTAGGTATTGTGAGAAATTTTTTATGAATTTTATCAAGGCCCTGGGAATTTGCAATGAATAAGAAAATGGGTGCTAATTGCCCCTTGTTCTTGAAAGAGAATTTTGCATATTTGCATTTTGTTTGTGATGCTATAATTAATCACATTAGAACTTACAGGTAAATACTATTTTGACTTTATGAAGATAATAATCAACAACATCGTATTTACTAATATTGGAAAAAATTAGCATACGATAGAAAAACTACAATTTCAAGCATATTTAACTTTTTTAGTTTTGTAAAGACTTATTTTAAAATATTTTAAATATAGTTAAAAATATTTTATCTTTTTTAATATTATATGATTTTAATAAATGAGACTTTTAATACGAAAAAAACGTCACTTCTAAATAAAAGTTTTGTTTTCAAAACACGGTTGTTTTACAGGTGAGACAAAAACTGAAAAAATTTTATTTTTCCTAGAAAGATGTAGAAAAATCACTACCAATTAAAGTTTCTGCTTAAATAATAAATGAAATTCGTCATTTTAAAATTGTATTTTGTACAGAGATTTGCGGTATCGCTTAAGAAGCTTAGTAGAAACTTCAACACGACACTATTTTTGTTCCATAGTCAACAACCTGGGATTCATCTTTGTGCAAACTTTTAGTAATGCAGATTTAAATGGATCCTTTCCTTGACGCTAGCAACACAAATTTTTAATGTGTGTAACATTTTTAGTCCAGAAAACCCAGCTTAAAAAAGTGCAAAACCTGGCATTTTTTTTTAAATGCATAGATTTGCATGAAAATTTGGGGTTAGGCTTAACTTACCCTTCTCTTCAAAATCTATATTATCCCGATGGGCGCTATTTATTTTTTAGGGGTAAAACCTACACTTTATTGCTAAAACCTATAAAACTATACATAAAAGCTTAGGTTGAGTAAAATTTGACGCAAATAAGTTAAATCATTTTGATGAGATGGATAATCTTACGTTTTGCAAAATGGCCCAATCAAATAGTACGTTGAAGCAAGCATGATATAGGCTATTTAGTTTTATTGTTTTAATTGGTTAATTGGGGTGCTAATAACAGTAATCTGTGATTTTCCACCAAAATTTTTGATGAGAGAACTTTTGGCAGCCCAGAAACCACGACTTGGACTTTTTTCAGTTTTTTGATATATCTCGGAAACTAATGGTCTTATCATTTTTTTTATACTGTACTTTTTTAAAGAGCATTAAATTTACCACAATTTTTACCAACTAGAGTTTCGTCTAACTCTAATAGTAAGCGAGCTACAGCCGGTCACAAATTGTCCAATTTTGCCAACATTGCAAAAAATCGCCAAATCCTCCTATTAACTCTTTTATATTTCTTAATAACTTGTCCAAAGTATTAAAAGATTTATAAAATTAATTAGGGTTAAAAATGGTTGACTTAAAAAATCAATACAGTTTGTATTTATGAACGAAGTTGAAGACTTAGTTCGAAATGGGGAACATATTATCAACACATTAATAAACGCATTAAAACTTTATGAGCTTATCTGTGAAGGTAAATCTGTAAAAATCTTATACAAAATGCTATTTACCATGTTTTATAAAAGTTTTAAAAATATTATATTAAATATAAATATTTTATTATATATATATATATATATATATATATATATATATATATATATATATATATATATATAAAATATATAATATATATTATTATATATATATATATATATACGTTTTTTGAGTGCTGCACATATCATATCAATTAAAATTAAAGTCAAGTCAAACAAGAAAATAAAAAAATATTTGAATGACAAAAAAAAATTAAAGTTAATTTTAATTTATAATGGGTCTAATAATTGATAAACCTAAGACTGGGTATGGCCCCACAAATGATGGAAATACTGCTAGGCGTTTTCCACATAACCCACAAATAAGTGCAGAAATCACAGGAGTAAATTATGAATTAAATAAAAATGTTTGTTTAATTTTAAAAATCATAGCCTCTTGTCATAAAATTAATACAAATGACTTTAAATTTTTATTAGATCAGACAAGAAGATTATATTTATCATTGTATAATTGGTACTATATGCCCAATACAGTTCATAAAGTATTAGTTCACGGGGGTGATATAATCGAATTTTTTTACTTACCAGTTGGTCAGATTTCGGAGGATGCTTTGGAAGCGAGACATAAAGAATGTAAAAAAAATCGATTAAATAATGCCCGCAAGTGCTTTAAAATATCCGCGAATACTGATATAATTAAAACGCTAAGGAAAACTCTACCAAATTCAGTTAAAAAAGTATGTGTTTCTTAACAATCCTGTAGATTCCCCTATTTCTTTAGAGTTTTTGTAACTTAAATTTAATTGAAGAATCAAGTAGTTCTGACTTAAAATAATTAGCCTATTTAATCATGATTCATTCTTAATTATTTTTTTGCTTTGCAAGCTATTGGTAATTTTAGGAATTGGTTTTTATGTTAAGTAGTTTTATATTAAATTTATGTTTTGTTATAATGTTTTATTTTTCAATTTTAAAAAATTAACTAAGCTCTGTTGTATTTCGGCTATACTGTATACATAAAATTATCATGCCAAAAAAATCGATGGATCCAAGCGTTTTTTCGAAAAAAAACACCCGAATTTTAAATGAATTTATAGGTTATTTTAGGGACACACTGTATACCCCAGTCGTGGCACCAAAACTTTAAAAACCCCTTAGAAAGTATAAGCGACGGGCTTTAGATAACAATTTATTTTTGTTTTTAAATTGAATTTGGTGTAATCAGAGTTATAATTTTTGTCCCGTCATACCATAAGATCGTGAGACGGTGCGTCACCCCTCCCTCCTACCTACGTCTCTCCCTCCTTCACTCCTCCGCTCTAAAAACCAAAGATAAGGCTTTTTTAAGTTAATCATTTTCAACCATGATTAATTTTATGATTCTTATAATACTTTGTACGAGTTATAAAGAAATATGAAGGAGTTAATAGGAGGATTTGACGATTTTTTGCAATGTTGGCAAAAATAGACAATTTTCGACGGGCTGTAGCTCGCTTGCTGTTAGAGTTAGGCGAGACTTTAGTAAATAAAAATTGTAGAAAACTTAATGCTTTTTAAAAAAGTACAAAATAAAAAAATCAATACGACTGTTAGGTGCCGAGATATATCGAAAAAAACTGAAAAAAGTCCAAAAAATTATTGTATTTGGGCTGTCAAAATTCTCCCTCAAAAATTTTGGTGGAAACTACAGATTACTTTATTAATGCACAATAGACCAATTAAAACAATAAAACTAAATAGCCTATTTCATGCTTACTTGGGCCCTATTTTTAATGACTATTTGATTGGGCTAAAAGGTTCAGATTAACGAAGCCAGCAGTGCTCATCTTACTTACGCAAATCGAAGATGAGCTTGTGTTAAACCAAAGATAATACTACTTCGAATAGATGGTTCATTTAAATGGGGCGTTTTGAATCAGTTCGGAGATATCAATGCTCCGTAAATGCGAATAAAATTAAGTCGGTAACCTCTGCCCCCCCGAACAAACTTGCGACATTGCCAATGTCTGTCGCTTGTCCTTATTCAGCACATTAGCAAAGCGGGCGGCTAAACGGTATGTGTATTTTCTAGTCGCGTTTCATAATATAAAGGCTGCGAAACACTGTTTAACTTCCTCAGGATAGCGAAAATCTCTCGATGGACCTCGGCTCGCGTTAGCCAAAGTCCATTGGGGTATCAAAATATAGCTTTGAACGGTTCATCTTATCCGTAGTAGTATTATCTTTGGTTAAACATGACAAGTATGTATTGGCCTTTAAATTTTAAATATTTACTTTTAAATTAGGAATATTAAATTCGTTCACATAAATAATTAAACATAATTTTTGATTTTTATTATGTATTTATATCCCATAATTATTGACAATAATTGTTGGTTGTTAAGTTAGGCCCCTAGATTTTTTTTCATTTTGTTTTACATATTACAACAATAAAATAAAAATAAACTTTTAGCATATGTCTTGACAAGAAAATTTTTGAGAAAAATATTAAGGATTCAATATTTATAAAAAATGAAGTAAGATTACTACTATCATTTAATCACACACAAGCTATAAAAGAAGAGCTCTAGTATAAATTTATTCTGATTATTTGCATTGTATAGGTCAATAATCAAAAAGAAGAAAGATGCAATGTTGCCACCTTTGTAAGTACTTTTTATTAGGTTGCAAAAAAATAGTGAATGCAATATTTTTTTAAGTTGCCCTTAATTTTAAGAGCTTTTTAGTAAAGGTCTACTTAAAATAATTTTGGTACAACCGGCCATTGGTGCACTGTGGCTTGGGGCGGGGCGTCCGGTTTGCGGACCAAATCATCAGGTAGGTAAAAATAATATCCGGTTTGCGGACCAAAATTTAGGGTTTGCCTGTAATAAAGTTTGCAGGTAATAAATGATCATCTGGTTTGACCCAAATAGCATGGGACTTATTTTCCCTATTTATATTTCAGACGTGATAAATACGCCCTCAGTTCTGGTCGGTCATGGCTAGTTCTGGTAAGTTAAAGCAGCTTTTTATTTTTCCACATTCAAAAGCCCTTAGTTCTGGTCGGTCATGGTTAGTTCTGGTTAGTTAAGGCAGCTTTTTATTTTCCCAAATTAAAAAGCCCTTAGTTCTCGTCGGGCTTCTTTAGTTCTGGTAAGTTAAAGCAGCTTTTTATTTGTCCAAATTCAAAAGCCTTTAGTTCCGGTCGGTCATGGTCAGTTCTGGTTAGTTAAAGCAGCTTTTTATTTTTCCAAATTTAAAAGCCCTTAGTTCTGGTCGGTCATGGTTAGTTGAAGTTAGACGTGATAAATACCATATTATAAATTGTTAAAATTTTATTAATAACTTCTTATCACTAAAAGTAGGAACAGTAAACTTTGCCGTTTAGACCGCTGTCCTGTCATGGCTTAATCAAATTAAATTTATTCCAAGAATTTTTGATCCGCAAACCGGACGTGCTCCCTGGGGCAGGCTCGTTTTTACGAGACCTTCGATAAGCCATCAAGGGTGCAAACAACCCAGTCTTATTTTTAAATTATTAGGAAAATATTAATATACAAAATCAGACTATCAGAAAAAAAATTGTACATGAATGTATATGTATATGTACTCATTCATTTTAACAGGCGGCATCTTTGTTATATATACTTTTAGTGATTAATGGTACGTTTTATATCTTTAAAATAGCGATTATTCTTCCTGCCTTGTAAAAAATCCGTGTCGAAATTTTAATAAATGATGCTTGATATGTTCTTTAACCTGCTGTAGGCAGAAGCTACCAGGCAGCATCATTGAAATTAGAATGTAAACGTACAAATAAGTCAGTAGTTTAGTATTGAATCATTAATAATTTCTAAGGATTTAAAGAAAAACGGAAGTTTTATGGAACGTAAAATGGTTTTAAAGTGCGTCCTTTTCTTTTCTTCTTCTTCTTTTCTAATGAAATGAATTCATTTTTTTTACCCTCGGACAGTCTACGAAGGCTTAAAACCTAAGTATAGTTTATTTCAGCTAAGATTTGAATTTAAAGCCGTTACTTCTGTCACAAATGCCAACCGTTTTTTAGTTCTCAAAATATAAAAGTTACTAGACCAGAAAAGCAACCGGCAATTAAAAATAAATAATCTTAAACACGATTATATCTGCTTCTTTTTTAATACACGTGAACTGTTAAAGAACGATATAAACCATTAGTTAGTTTACTTGTAGATACTGTTCACTTAAACGGGGCCGGATTGTTCGGATTTTTATTTTTTGTTTCAGATGTTGACGTGTTAACAGCTGATGCTAATTTTGCTTCATTCTTTGGAATATTTAGCCTGTTTTAGTGCTTTTTTGATAGTTTGAGTGTTGTTTAGTGTTTCTTGTTTATTATATATAGTATTAAACATTATACATGGTATTGAACTTTATTTTATTTAACAGATATTATTTATTTTTAAAAAAATAAGTAACATTTATCACAGAATAAATAAAATTAGGACAGGCATATCATACTATGGTCCTAAATTATTTAATTTCTTGCTCAGCTACCTTCCAAAAAATTTAAATTTGGGTAATTGTCTCGAAAGTTGCCTCCTCTCCGATTTTGACCAAATTTGGTATACGGGGGTTTTTAGGGGCGCTGATTACGAATCTGAAAAGATATTTTTTCGCAACGTTTCGTTTTCAAATATTCATCATAAAAGGGGTGAAAATCAAAACAAACCCCCTTTATTTTCACTATATTTCCCCCTCTTTTTGTACAAAATTTTTTTGATTTTTACATTATGGCACACAATATTTTAAAAAACATCTTTTAAAACCTTGTATTATTATTTATTTTAACCTTTTTCCCATTAAATTGCGAACTTTCAAGTTCAAAGGCGCACCATATTTCCCAGTGTATACATGGTTGCGGCCACGTTGGGGCGGGGAAAGTGGATGTTTGAAATTTAAATGAAAAAGATGTAAATAAAATATAAAAAACAAGTTTTTAAAAGGTGTTTTGTGAAATATTGTGTTCCAATGTGTTAAAAATCAAGAATTTTTTAAAAAAGGAGGAATAGTGTAAATAAGGTTAGTTTGATTTTCTACTTTGATGATAAATATCTCGAAAACAAACGTTGCCGAAATTTTTGCAGATTCGTTATCAGCCTCAAAAAACCCCTATATACCAAATTTGGTCAAAATCGGAGGAGGCAACTTTCGAGACAATTACCTAAATTTGTAGTAAACAAATATTTGCTTTCAAAATGCTTCTATTCACTGGGAGGAATATTACAAAAACAATTTTAGTGACATGATTGTCTAATAAAGTTTTATAGGCCCCATGTATAATCTCCTTCTGTTGACCGCAGTTTTAAATTGAAAATTTTTAAATGATTTACTATGTATTGTTATTATTTATTATATTTGCAAACTATACTCAAACTTTTTGGGACGTTTTAAGCCCAATTGGGTGTCTAACATTAATAAACTTTTTGTCTTTGTCTTTGTCTTTGCTAAAAAATAAACCATATTATACTTAGCCACAAATTTGTATTTAATTTTACATCTAACCTGTCTCTTCCCCCAGGCATACTTTTCTTTAATGTCCTTACTTTATAGGTGGCAACCCTAGCTGATTGGGTTGGTCCCTTTAAAAATATGTTTCGGGGTTTAGACTACTCCAATATTGACCTAAAAATAACTTAAGATTATAAGAAGGCGGAAAAGCTATATTTTAGCCGCAGAGTCAAAACAGTTTTATTTTATAATAATTGGTGTAACACCATTTTTTCTTTAAGCAAAGAACAACATAATGTCGAGTATGTAATAAAAAATGTGGACGTGTCAAGATATTTTAATCAAGTAAGCCTTAATCCGGTCCTGAACAAAGAAAATATCTAGTAATTAGATAATGACACATCATAGTCCGCCATGATTAATTATAACGGTTTTAAATTCAAATCTTAGCTGAAATAAACTATACCAGTGGCGTAACTACAAGGTGTTCAGGATGTTCACTGAACACGGGCCCACTGGCTTTGGTTGCCCACAAAGATACAAAAATGAAGTACTAGACAACATTTTTCATCGCTTGATCAGTAAAATGTCAACGTCGCTGCACTGATGTTTATTGGATTTGGTTAAAATAGTTTTTTTGAAACACCCTGTATATACCTATTTAATATTTTCTATTATGTTTGGGAAAACCAAGTATTGCAGATATGTTCTATATGGTTGTGGCGTGTTCATGTTTGAAAAAATTTTTATTATTTGGTCCTGGTCCGGGATATAGAGACTGAGTGTGCTAAGTCCTATTGATCCCTATAATTTAGAAGATCGCCTGAAACATTAAAAAACCCAAAAAACCTGAACACTTTATGTAGGTTTCGGCGGCAAGGCTACCACCGTTATCAAGCAAACTTGTGCAAAAAAAGCTAAAATAAAAGAGAGTGCATATACAGGGTGACACAGCGGACATGTAACAGCCCGTAACTTTTTTATTTATTGAAATTAATTTTTAAAATTTAAGTGATACACCTGTTATAGGCACTCTGTATATATTTTTAGCCTACCTGATCCGCCTCAAAATTATCTTTTTAACCATGTGTCACACTTGTCATTTCATTTCAAAATGGCTGTCAAAATCATTTTTTTTCCAAAATTTTAGTAGACCATGATGTGACAATTACAAATTATCAGCATGTAAAAGGCGTTGAGAGGTGACAAATAGGGTGTTGAAATATTTGTGATTTTGTTAGTTTTAATCTGCTTAGTAAGATTTAGGAATAGAGGTTAATTTTACAAATTTTAGAAATGTATTTTTTTAACGCTTAATATCTCAAAATCCAAAATAGGAAACTCAAATTTTTATTAATCTAACTTTAGGGATCAAACATTTACTATTTCACATAGTTTGTCAGAAGTAGTATGAAGAACTGACTTTTTTATTAAAATCGTATTTACATTGTATAAATAACACGCCAAGTAGGCTTTGTAACATTCTAAGGGGCCATGGATACAAAATGGCTTCAATCATTTGTTTGATGTTTTAAAGCCTACTTGTCGTGTTATTTATATAAATCTACTTATTTGCGAAACAATGTAGATATGTATAATTTCGCGTTTTTAATAAAAAAATCCATTCTTTATATCAGTTCTAATAAACTATGTAAAATAGTAAATGTTTGATCTAAAGTTACATTAAATAAAAACTGGAGTTTCCTATTTTGGATTTTGAGATATTAGGCGTTAAAAAAATACATTTCCAAAATTTTTCAATCTTAACCTCTATTCCTAACTATTATTAATTAGATAAAAATTAACAAAATGACAAATATTTTTACACCCTATTCTTAACATCTCAACGCCTTTTATATGATGATAATGTGTAATTGTCACACCATGGTCTACTAAAATTTTGGAAAAAAAATCGATTTTGGCAGCCATTTTGAAATGAAATGACAAGTGTGAAACATGGTTAAAAGGAGATTTTTGAGGCGGATCAGGTAGGCTAAAAATATATACAGGGTGCTATTTAAAATTTAAAATTTGGGGTTACTTCCGGGTAAACCGGATAACAGGTGCAACACCCAAACTTCAAAAATAAATTCTAATAAATTAAAAAGCTATGGGCTGTTACATGTCGGCTGTGTCACGCGGTTTATTATTAAATAAAGATAATGTAGCAATATTATCAGTTAATTTATCAGACGAAAGAAAAAAAACTTTAAATTTCATTTCATAAGTTTACAAAAATTTGTTTTGGCCCTTGAAAATTGTCAATAAAATTTATATTTTAATGGAAAGGGATACAAGAAAAAATTTTGGAAAGATTTAAGGCACTTTTTGGATTCTGGCCCTTTGCAACCAATGGCGTATGGTTTATTTAGGGAATTTTCGATTAGATATAATTTTTAAAAATTAATTTTTTAAATTTTCTAACCTATGGTTAATCTTTCGAATTTTAGATCGGTTATAAAAAATCAATTAATAAACATTAAAATGAAATTTTTCTATTAAGTTAGCTCCTTCTTTTGACAAATTTGGTATTCGTTTTTTTAGTGCATACGACTTTTTTCTGCAAAGTTTTTTTTGAGATTCATCATCAAAGTTTAAAATCAAACTAATCTTAAAAATTTTTCTTTCTTCCCCCTTTTTTAAAGAATTGATTTTTTGGCCCAAAATTTCACAAACAACTTTTTGAAAACTTGTTTTATATTTATTTTATTTTTTTTTCCCCTTTAATTGCAAACCTCTACTTTTTCACGCCGCAACGTGGCGGCAACCATGTATACACTAGGTTTTTTGTAAACAAAATGGTTTCTGCCTTTTAACTTGAAAGTTGCAATTTAATGGAAAACAGTGTAAAATAAATAAAAATACAAGGTTTTTTTAAAAGGGGTTTTTAAAAAATTTTGGGGACTTTATTAAAAAAAAAAAGAATTGTGTACAAAAAGAAGGGGGAAAAGTGGAGGTTAGTTTCATTTTCAACTTTGATGATGAATATCTCAAACGAACTTTTCCGAAAAAAAAGCAGATTCGAAATCAGCGCCAAACCCCGTATACCAAATTTGGTCAAAATCGGAGAGGGGGCAACCTCGAGACAATTACCTAAATAGTAATGAAATATTTTATTAAAAAAAAAAAATAAAATATTTTTGGTACATTAGTTATTTAAACCAAATTACTTTTCTTCTATAAATTCAGAATAATGTGGGCAACAAAATTTAAAAAAAAAGGACAAAAAACTGGGGATACTTTATATTATAATTGGGTACACAAAAAATAACATAAAATATAATAAATTAGACAAAAATAACAAATTATTCCTAAGATAATATATAAGAAGGTATTCCAATCCTGCAATGCATAATGGAAAATGTGTCTTGCACACTAAAGTTATTTTATCCCAACTTCCGCAATAATAAAAATAAGGATGAAAAAACATTAGTGTGCCAGACACACTTGTGGCGGCGCGACCACTTGAAATATTTTCCATCATGCATTGCAAGATTGGAATACCTTCCTATATATTATCTTACTCATTCCTAAATAAAATAGTTTTGGTATTTATACTCCTCGTTCTATTTATTTTTGCTTCATTCAGGATTTTTATTGTTCCATAACGTATACGAATTTTAAAGAATTTTATTAGGATTAATTTGGTAAGATCCATTTAATGGTTATCATTAAGAATGCCACCATCAAAAAGATGGTCACCAAAATAATTTAATATTTTTAGGGCATTAGCATATTCATTAAGTTATTTATATTTTTATTATAGATACTGGTTGTGTTATGTACAATTCTAAAGATTTTTTCCCCTGCCTGGCATATTTCTACCACTAACGGGCTAGGATTTATTAATTTTCCATAAGCTTTTCTTAGTTGTAACTGAGACAAAGGCCTTTCGGTTTCTAATAAATTTGCGCATTTTACACAAGTCACACAGTTTTTTAAACTCCTGACCACAAAGCCAGAAATGTTACCAACAATATCTTCCACATAAAGCGTGAGGCTCCATGCTGAAGATCCCAAATAACTTTAAATGTATAATTTCTTCCACAATATTATATACCTACTCACACACCAATAAATTCGATAAAATTCAAATAAAATGAAACAAGTACACTGCATAAATAACTTTTGGTTTTGTTACTTTCCTTTAGGCTATTGTAATTCTACACCACTGACCTTTGTAAAAACATTGCCTAGCGAACAGAACCTTACTTACCTATGAAAAGACACATCTCAGTGGCGTAGCCACGGGGGGGGGATATGGATATATCCCTCCCCATGAATAATGAACATTAACCTTTTAAAAGACCAAAACAATACACGTCGTTTTGTTTAAGTTTTATAGCTTAATTAAATATAATTATAAAGAATAATAATGAAAGAACAGAGTATATTTTGAGCGGGGAAGGGGCTAAAAATTGTTCTTTTTGAAAATATTTTTACGTAGAAAAGTATAATTAACTAAATAGAGTAAACCAATTTAAAAAAAAGCGTTAAAGTCTTACATTTTTTTAAGGGAGGTACGAAGTCAATTTGATTCGCACATCCAGGGCTTCGTTTCAAATTTACTCAGTCAACTGGGTAATTTTCCTTTTAATTTTAGGTATTCTCTTCGGTAGCATAGTGGTCGAGCCTCGGCTCGATCCGGGTTGGATTCTCCGACGGAGAGACATATACGTTTGTGCTGGCACTAACGCGTTGTCTTAAAGGTGCTGTGAAATGCAATATTTGCATGTTTCAGTGCTTAGACAGCGTTGACGAAACTGGGGAAACAGATGGGTTAAACATCGGAAAACCCGGCACTCACGGTACTCTGGTATTTAGGAGCATATATGTATATGTATATGTTAGCATATATTATATATGTATAGAAAAATCCTTCGTGGGCTGTCACAAAGATAAAAAAAAGGACACCAGTTACACAAATACCATATTGAATCCATCCATTCCCATGAAAATTTAAAAAGAATCGAAGAAGGGAAGGGTAAAGACGTCCTTAATTTAATAGATTCTGGACGAAAAATAAAAGCAATAGAAAACAGACAAAAAATTAAACCTATAATTGAAGGAATTATCCTTTGTGGAAGGCAAGATATTGCATTAAGGGGACACAGGGATCATGGAAAATTGAAACAGACCATAAAAGTGAAATTATTCCATTTCATACAGAGCAAAAGTTGATGCGGACTTAAAAAATACTCTCAAAACATCCAGCAAACGAGTAACATACCTTATCCACAGGTACTTTATTTTTTAATTTCTAATATAAATTTATGGTTTTAGAAAAGTGCAAGTAATGTTGGAACTTTGGAAATCAAAATAAAAGAATTATAAAAAGTCAATAGAGCATAGAGCAAATCCAAATATTTCCGTGGACTCGGAGAATCCAGTTAGAGATTATTTTAAAATAACGGCATATTTACGTATATGGACTTTTTTTATTAATTAATTAATAGAAAGATTTACTAATCACAAAAGGATTCTACAGGGATTTATTTGCTTATTTTCAGAAGGAAAATTTAACAATAATCCACGTTCATTTGATAAACTCTTATCTCATTTTACCAGAAGTTTCTAAAAGCTGCGTTTTGCTGAGCTGAGACTATGGTTTGAGAGGTTAAACAGACTTCCACAAAATATAGAACTGGGGCCATATCTACTGGACATAGGTAGTAAAGATGCATATCCAAATATTTACAAACTGTTGAAAATTTTTTGTACCCTTCCAGTATCTACAGCAACTCCTGAACGGTCATTTTCAACATTAAAGAGTGTTAAATCTTATCTAAGAAATTTAACTTCTTAGGTTCACAATATACGTCAAAAATGTTTTATAACAATGTTACTTTATGTTTTATTATTTTAGAACCGGCTCAATGGTTTAGCAATGCTGAGCATACACAGGGATATTTTACTGGATACTGATAAAGTATTTAATGAGCTTGCAAAAAAACCACGACGATTAGATTTGTTGTGTAAAATTTGCCCTTTTTGTAAAACATTTTTTTAATACATGTTTTGTGGGTTATACGAGTTTGATGTTTTGATATCCCCCTTATGGACTAACTCTGGCTACGCCACTGACACATCTTCGTGTAAATAGTCCAATTTTTTACACAAAACACATTCACGCACCATTTTAGAGTTTTTAATATAAGTTTGTAAATAGTTTTAATAAAAACACCACTAAGCACTTAAAGGAAACCGAAGGCAACGTCGCACTACACGTAATCTGTTCGTTCCATTTATCAACGGGCAGGTTGTAAAATTCCTACGCGCGTTGAAGCGGCATTTCCACAATCCGTCCGCCAAATTTCCTTTGCGGGCGAAATCTATCAATGCGAAACGGATTTAACTAAATAAAAATAAATAAAAAAGGGTTTATGTAGCAAAATTATCTTCTAATTATTTATTTTTTAAAGCCAAATCCAGTAATCTATTTATTTTTATGCCCATTTTTTATTATAAATATAGAACTTAAAGGCAATTTTATTAAGAAATTTTTAAATTTTTTTAAGCTGGCAACAGAAAGTATCGACTTTAGTTACGCGTTACGTCCTTTTCCGATGTCTGACCGTAAGTTCGTGTTTATTGTGTTATCTTTACTTTTCAAAAATCTATGGTTAATTTATATAACATGGTTATCCTTGGTTGATGCTAAAGCAACTTCAGGAAAACTTAAAATCACTTAACACACCAACTTTTTGTTTTTTTTTTTAATATTAAAGGTACTAGTCAACACAAACTAATATGTCATTTATGACAAAACTTTATAAACTGTGACAAAAAATTAATTTTATATCAAAACTTTAAAAATTTTAATTTTAATTTTAATTACTATTTAATTTTCAGTTAAGTTTATCTTGATAACGGTGGTTGACTTGCCATCGAAACGTAGATAAATGTTAAGATTTTTTGGGTTTTTTGGAAGGTTTCTCTTTTTCTGTTTTAGGTTATTTGCAAGTTCATAGGGGCCAGTACGACTGAGCATCTTGGTCTCTACCTCGGGACCAGGACCGAAGCGGTCCCAACACAAACTTTTTTAAAACCAAGTATTGTTATGTTTATTTTGTAATATTGTTGATAAATTAAAGACTGTGAGACTTTCATATTCCATCAAAAACAGTACTTTACGAAAAAATTTATATTAAGGGGCCCACAGTAAACCTTAAACACGGGCCTATTCTCAAGTAGTAGCGCCACTGTTATGTACCAACGTACCGTGGGTGTATTAAGTGGAGTAAAAGGCAGTTTATTACCGTATAATTCACAGATTTAAAGGTTTGGAAGGAAAGCTAGCATCTCTACATCAGCAGATTGATGTATTGCAGCTTGTGTTATTCTACCGAGAGTTGCTAGGAGAGGGACTGGCTAATTCATCGGAGGAAATGCCATAAGACTTATAAAAGATCAACAGGTCCTCTTCAGCTTCTAGGTGGACAAGAAAAGTAAGCTTTCTTGTAAGAGTAAAGTCATTAACAAATCAAACAGCTCGTCTTTGAATGAAATTAAGGTTGCTAAGAGTTGGAAATGAAAGTGTCATTTCCGAAACATAGAGTTCCAAGGGGCCTGATCTGGGATACATACAAAATTAACAAATTAGAAGAAAGGAAAGAAACACTTTCTGGCTTAAAAGAGGAACTTGAACGTTTAACTAATTTAGGTGGTACTTTTTGTCTTAAAAGAGGAACTTTTAACTAATTAAGGTGGTTTTTGAAAATAGCGCCCACAATATTAAACGACTTTTTATTCCGCATATTTTAACCTTTTATTAATAAAGGATAAGTGTTAGCAGACTTGTATTCCAACAGCGAACATAATTATTTTTAAGGCTGAACGAGATTTTTTGTGCACAGATTTCAGTATCAAAGTCATGTAGGTAGGTAGGTAGGTAGGTTTAAAGTGAGTGGACTTTTTACGCCCTCCACTGCGACCGCTCGGTCTATGGTGGCTCACACCTTTTTATATTTCTTCCAATAGGATCGAACTTCTAATGAATCCGATACCAGATTGGGAGAGAGTTCTTACATCTCCTCTTACTCGTGTCGCTACCGGACACGAGCACAATGTGTTCTGATGTGTTCTGGTGTCCCTGTCTCCTGGAGAGTATGACGAGCAGACGATTAGATCCATCATGCCCTCCTCTCCCGGTCTAGTGACGTGGGTAGGCTACCAGGTCTTTGTTACAGGAACCAGATGTTCTTTCTGAGGCCGCATCTCCGGCCTTATCCTATGAAAACGGTCCTATCCGCTTTCTGTTTAAAGCTAGGGAACCCATTTTCCTGTAAAGGCGGTTCTGTCCGCCTTCTGTTTGGATTCAGGGAACCCTTTCCAAGCACCTGTTTGTTTGGGATGGATTAGCCCTTCCCCGTGAAACAGGCGCCGGCGACTTCAGGGGCACCTTAAGAAACGGATTCACCCGTTTCGGTCGGCGCACCTTTGTATGCTTGTGACCTTGAGTGGCACCTCTCGAAACGGATTAATCCGTTTCGGTCAGCGCATCTTTGTCACTTTTTTTCTATTAAAGCGGTTGTCCGCTTTCTGTTTGGAGCTAGGGAAGTTATAGTCCACCACGGCAGAGCCCCGCATTGCCGCAGTAAGGCTAGATACTCTGAGAGGTCGTCCGGCACCGTTTAAGGCACAGGATGTCATTCACTCATCAGCACGGTATGCTAACACCTTGAGTTAAAGCCTTGTGTTCATCTTTGCTTCGGATCCCGTTCCATACGGTGGCAACAAGAGTTGCCGATAACCAGGAACTCTAGCGCATGTTCCAAAAGATCCTACTGGGCCCAACCACAACGACGATGTGTGAACACAGCAATTGGGTAAAGTCATGTAAAGGGGATATCTGCAACACCCTGCGTTTGTTTTCCAAATCGTGTTTGCAGTATGGTTAGCGTAAATGAATACTAGAGTGGAGAGGAATATCATCAACAAAACTTGGGTGAAATTGATTGTGAAAAAAAAAGATGATTATAAATAAATAGGGTTGCCAGTGCCAGTACGCAGTCCTGGGGTACTCCAGCATTAAGCAGCAGTGAATGCTAAAAGAGTGACAATCTAGTATAATGGGGATACATCGATTAAAAACAAATATGAAGAGCCAAGAACAAAGTATAGGTAAAAAATTATAGAAGGGAAGTTTGTTTGTTAGCGTATTATGTCAGACTCGATCAAAAGCCCTAGATATGTCAAGAACAATTATTATGTGAACCAAATAAAATAAGATCTGCTGTGTACCTTTTGTGATGAAATTCATACTTTCCGTAATGTAGAATTTGTGTTTTTCCAAATACTTTATTATTAAGGTATTATTAAATGTTTCCATTACTTTGCAAACAACGAACTGATAAATATTCGTCTAATAGGTAAATATAGAATTTTTTTGTTTAGTAAATTAAATCTTGTCTGAATTTTTAATTCTAAGACAATAATGACCTAAGAAAGTCAGGTTTAATCAGATTTTAAAATTCTAAAGCAATTTCTAAATTTACGGTATTACGGCCCTGTTTTAGAGCGTTCCGAGTAAAAATGTGCAGTTTTTAGAATGTTTCCTTTACTTGTGTCCTTAAACCCACCCACCTACCAAATGCTAAGTTTCTACTCCCTCGCAAAGTGCTCCATAATTTTAATGAATCAATGAGTTAGTCAGTCAGTAGTAAAATGAGCTATTTTTTAAATCGAATATCTCAGAGATCACTTGACATACCTTATATAATTTTTGAATAAGACATACCAAATTTTATACCTTTATGTAAAATGAGACCAAAGTTATGATATGGGAAAAAATAGAAAGATTTCATGTAAAATACA
Source organism: Listronotus oregonensis (assembly GCA_019359885.1). NCBI lineage: Eukaryota > Metazoa > Arthropoda > Insecta > Coleoptera > Curculionidae > Listronotus > Listronotus oregonensis. The sequence goes on along the minus strand of JAHBCN010005463.1, from coordinate 28,366 downwards.
CATTCGTGCGGTAGGACGGAACTTGGCCTGGTGTACTACTGTGCGCCTATATGACTTTGGCATACAGACGGGCAGCCACAATGCAACCTCTAGTGGTATTTCCCAGCACTAAGTACATTTCTAATTTCCCAACAAAACATATGAGTAACGTCGCGATACGTGCAACTACTGTTTAACGTATGCTTTTTGAATCAGTGTTTTTTAAGGTCATTCTGTAAAGACACTTCTATTGCAATTCAAACATGGCGTAACACTGTTGTCCTACTCCGAAAAAGCTAATTGATATTCGTAGATGCAAATGTAAAATTAGTTAATATCGCACTTAGGCTACCTATTAAAATGACCATTATTACTATACTTATGAATAAAACAATAATTTATCCAATAACCCTCTTTAAAGTAATAAAGTCGTGGAAGCAAATATAAAGCTTGGCAAAATAAACAATTACATTTTTTTTAAGCCGCTCATTTTGTACATATTGAAGAAAAAATACTTCTAAGTTTCACTGAATTTAATAAAATAAAACAATTTTGATTTAAAAAATCTTAGACTTGATATTTTTAATTACTAGTCTAAAAAAACTACAGTGTCGTAGCGAAACATATGACACTTGTTATGAATATTAGTGGACTATTTAAAATCAGAAAGAATTCTTTTATTTAAATAAGTAAATATAAAGTTGCATTAATATTTATCAAATAAATTAAATTTTTACATCCTTTATTAAGGACAAGCAATAACCGGGAAATTTTATTTCTTCATCGAACACGTGTAAGGTTAAATCAAGCAATAATCTACGTTTTTACTTACCCTATATATTTGTTAATTAAAGCTAATTTATTAAACGCTATAAGCCTACGCTGTAAGCAATGTTGAGTTTTAAGTTTTAGTAACCTTGTATTTAAAATAAAGGTAAAACCAGTTATGTAAATAAAAGTCAAGTTTGACATCAAGTAAAATAAAACTGTCGTCTTTTTATCTTTGCCCTTAATATTCTGCTATAATTCCAAAAGGTTATGGGCCCAGAGCAACGCTACTAAGTTATTATGTCGACCGGAATTCCGCCCATAGAAAAATTGAAGGGAAGAGAGAATTTTGATTCATGGAAATTCACGGTAAAAACTTATTTGGAACATGAAGATCTTTGGAACTGTGTATTGGGCACAGAAACGGATGAAAAGAAGATATCTAAAGCAAAAAGTAAGATTATTTTACTCCTGGAAACGGTTAATTATGTGCATGTCCAGTCAGCCAAAACTGCGAAAGAAGTTTCGGATAACTTGATCAAAGCTTTTGAGGACAAGGGACTGACCAGGAAGGTAGGACTTTTACGTACATTAATTACCACCAAGTTGGAAGACTCAGTTGAGGAGTATGTCAATAAAATAATCAGTACCGCACACAAACTCTCAGAAATCGGATTCACCGTTAGTAAAGAATGGATTGGTGTGATTCTTCTTGCAGCATCAAATTGAAATTACTTCAGGATGTCAAACCAGAAAGGACCAATCAAGAAGCGTACTATAGTAGAAGATTTAAGAAAAACCATCCGAATCATTTGAAAGAAAATGCTCATGGTAAAAGCCGAAATAGTAAGTCAGTGCGTTGTTTCCAATGTAACAAATACGGACATTTTGCCAAAGATTGTGACAAGCACAAAGATAACAAATATGTGGCATGTTATTTTGCGTTATCAGTATCTTCAAGCAGTATAAACGCTGAAAATACGTCGTTTATTGACTCCGCAGCAAGCATTCATATGACCAATGATGCTAATATGCCTGAAAATGTCAAAACCACAAGTGAGTATCAGATCAGCACTGCAAATAACCAGGTTATGTCAGCATCTAAAAATGGTACAGTAAAATTACCAGTTTCTGATACAGTTTTTTTTAAGGCTCAGAACACAGTCTACGTTCCGGATTTAAAGGTCAACTTACTATCGGTGAGTCAAATGGTTAAAAGAAATCTTTCAGTTGTTTTCAAATCTACTGGCTGTAAAATTTATGATCCGCAGCAGCATCTAATTGCGACCGGCACACTAAAAAATGGTTTATTTCAACTGAACTAGCATGCCATGTTTCCGCAAGTAACTCAAAATGATGTGGCACCGTCGTCTAGGACACTTAAACTATGCGAGCTTGGACAAATTGAAAAATGGTATGGTCTCAGATGTTAAATTCGATGAACAATTAATTTCAAAGTGTGAAATCTGTGTTCAAGGAAAAGGCCACCGATTGCCGTTTAAGGAGAGCAACTTGCGTAGTAAAGGAGTGCTTGAATTGATTCACTCAGACTTATGTGGACCGATTGAATCTAAAAGTTTAGTAGATTCACGATATATGATAACTTTTCCGGATGATTACAGTCACAAAACGTTTGCGTATTTTTTGAAGTCCAAAAGTGAGGCGTTCGAACAGTTCAAAACTTTCAAGAATCTAGTAGAAAATCAAACAGGAAAAACAATAAAGATCTTACGTACTGATAATGGTGGTGAGTACGTTAATAAACCTTTTGAAAATTTCTTGAGAAGCAATGGTATCATACATCAGCGGACAGTACCGTAGACAGCAGAACAGAACGGAAAAGCTGAGCGTTTGAACCGGACAATTATTGAGAAAGCCAGATGCATGTTTATCGATTTAGAATTACCCAACATTTTCTGGGCAGAAGCAGCGAATACGGCTGTGTATCTTTTAAATCGATCACCGACGAAATGTTTGGATGAAAAAACGCCAGAAGAAGCATGGAGTGGGGTAAAGCCCAAGCTAGAGGGGCTCCGTATTTTTGGTTGTAAAGCACTTGCTCACATTCCAAAAGAAAAACGCAAAAAGTTGGACAGAAAAACTATGCCATGTATCATGATTGGTTATAGCACAGAAAGCAAAGCTTATCGACTATTTGACCCTATAAAGAAAGAAGTGCTTATTGCTAGAGATGTGACATTTTTTGAAAGTGAGAAAGGGAGTTTACTGTTAGAAGAGGATCAGAAGAAAAATAAAAAGTATTTTTTTATTTTTCCAGAAGAACAAATCGAAGCAGAAGTAACAACTGAACCTAGTAGAAGTGTTATAGAAGTTCAAGAAGAAGCATCGTCGACTCTCACGAGTGCGCCAGAAACAGCGTTAGACGAAGTTATTCCTCAGATAAAACCTAATTTTAAAACACCTGAGTTTGACCATGAATATATGACCAATACAGATTTTGACTCTTCCGATATGATTTATCCATCTTCATCACATCAAACTTTACAAACTTTACGCAGAAGTGAGAGAGAAAGAAGAGCACCGAAAAGTTTATAAGACTATGAGGTCAATTTTGTAACTATGGTTGATGAGGCAGATCCAGTGACCGTTGAAGAAGCTCTTAGCAGACCTATAGTGACCTATGGCGTGCAGCCATGAAAAAAGAATATTCTGCTCTGATTGACAACCAAACGTGGGAGTTAGTAGAATATTCTGGTGATAGAAAGCCTTTAAATAACAAATGGATATTTAAAACAAAAAGGGATGCAAGTGGCAACATCGTTAAACACAAGTTCAAGACCAAGATGTGTGCGAGAAGCAAGGTTTAGTTTATTTTAAATAGAGGGGCTGTTGAGTTTTAAGTTTTAGTAACCTTGTATTTAAAATAAAGGTAAAACCAGTTATGTAAATAAAAGTCAAGTTTGACATCAAGTAAAATAAAACTGTCGTCTTTTTATCTTTGCCCTTAATATTCTGCTATAATTCCAAAAAGCAAAATATTATATTTCTTCATAAAACAGTTTCTCAATTAAAGGGGTTGATGGACAAAGGTACTAAGTAACATTTAAAAAAGAAATTATATTTTGGTGGATTAAGATGCTTAATAACATTTTATATCTTATGACTTTCATTCAATTGTTATGCTTATACTTGCCTCTAAAATAATTTACTATAACTTTCCCTAAAAAAATATTATATATTTACCAATTAACACCTTAATCTATTCTTTCCTTTAAATTAATAACACTTAAAGAAAGAAAACAATCGTTAATATCAGTGGTGGATTTACTAGCAGGCTGAGTAGGCTGCAGCCTAGGGTGGCAGATTTTAGGGGCGGCAAATTTGGGCCAAATTTTTTCCACAGATATTAAGAAAATTTAAATTTATGTATTCAAATGTTATCAGGTCCACACAAACAATTCAATATGTAATATGTTATACCAATTAGATATTTTTTTTGATAATTAAAAGTATTGCTTTTAAACTGTAAGTAAGCGCAATAAAAAATATTGAATTTCGTTTATGGAATGTGGAGGGTTTTTCCTTATAATTTGGCATGCTTTTAAATGTATTATTTAAAAAAATACAAAAAAGTGGTTCATACAAGATTTTAGGATTTTTTATAAAGATTTTAGATATAACACCCTGTATTTTATTAAAAATATGAAATTTTCGCATTTTCAAAAATATATAACCTTTCTATGTTTGGATAAGCAGTTTTGTAACAATTCGTCTTTAAATTTTTATTTTATATGCAATGGAGCTCCCCTCCCTGGATCTAGTAAGCCGTGAAAGACAAACAGAACTTTTATGTTGGATCTTGTTTGGCCAAGGATGACGACAGATAACAAAACAAATAAATTTACGTTATTTACTTATTTAGAACACAAAAAATTTTAAAATCAAGTAGAACCAATAATAAATGTTTAAACAAATTAGTTTTAGGTAAACATACGAAACATATATGCTATCTTTTTTTTATCTTGGGACAGTCCACGAAGGCTGGTGCCTAAGTACTAACGTACCGTGGGTGTCTTCAGTGTGGTGAGAGGGAGTTTGTTCACACGGGACTTAAATTTTTGGAGATTGGGAGGAGAAGGAAAAACTTCTGCGGGAAGCAGGTTCCATAGTCTTGACACTCTAGGGATGAAGGAACGAAGAATGCGGGAAGTTCGGGGCCTCTCTAACTGAACTTAAAAGGATGCATAAAAGTTGCACTACGTGTTGCTCTGTTGGGAGCTGCCAGAGAAGGAATTATACTGGCCAACTCCTCTGAGCAGAAGCCGTGAAAATACCTATAGAAGAGCGACAGATCCCCTACAGCTCGACGGTGGGCAAGAAGAGCCTTTCTGTGAGCGTTGGATCATTAATAAGACGAACGGCTCTTCTTTGAATGGAGTCCAGAATGCTAAGTGTTGTAGGGGACGCCATTCCCCAGACATGAGAACAATATTCTAAAGAGGGTCTGATTTGGGATACATACAGAGTGTACAAATTGGAAGAAGAGAAATATTTTCTGGCTCGGAAGAGAAATCCAATCTTTTTTGAAGCTGCCGAAGCTATGGATAAAATGTGTTTGTGCCAGTTGAGGTTATTCTCAAAAGTAACGCCGACAAGATTAAACGACTCTTTGTTCTGTAGAACTTGTCCGCTCATATGTAAGGGATAGGCATTTGCAGACTTTTTTCGCGACAGGGAGCATGACTGTGTTTTCGAGGCATTAAACTGAACAAGATTTTTGGCGCCCCAATCCAAGATAAGTTTGAGGTCTTGTGGAAGAGATATCTGCATTGACCTGCGCTTGTTTTCGAAATCAGGATTACACGGTGGCTTAAGAAATTGAATACTAGAGTGGAGGGTACTATCGTCAGCAAAACTATGAATGGGATTGATTGTGGAAGAGAGAAGATCGTTAATGTATAGAAGAAACAGCGTGGGTGCCAGCACTGAGCCCTGGGGCACCCCAGCATTAATTTGGTAGAAGCTGGAGGAATGACCATCTACGCTAACTGATATACGTCGATTAGAAAGGAAACTGGAAAGCCAAGAGCAAAGCTTAGGTGGAAGACCGTAAGAAGGAAGTTTGTTAAGAAGCCCATCATGCCAGACCTGATCGAAAGCTTTGGATATGTCAAGAGCAACGATCTGGGATTCACCAAGAAACTCAAGGGACTTGTTCCAGTTGTGTGAGACAAAGGAAAGAAGATCAGCTGTGGATCTACTGTGACGGAATCCATATTGTCTATCATGTAAGATCTTATGTTTTTCCAGATACTTTAAGATTTGGGAATTAATGAATTTTTCCATTACTTTGCAAACAACTGAAAGAAGAGATATAGGTCTATAGTTGGAAGGGAGACTTTTGGATCCTTTTTTGGGGACAGGTTGCACACGTGCAGCTTTCCAACTCTCCGGGAAAATACCCGTGTCGTAAGAGATTCGAAAGAGGCGAGTTAAGATGGGTGCAAGCAGAAAGAACTTTCTCTTTTATTCGATTGTTAAAATGGTCTTTTACTTCTGAGATGGTCTGATTATACTGATTTCTCGCTTCGATGCTAGCATGTCGATTTTCGGGACTGGGGTTTTGAAGAAACTTTTTGTGGGCTTGAGTTTTTAAAAGTCTGGCTTTGTTACAGGATTTAGAAAACCACGGTTTGTGATTTGAAGTTATGGGGTTCTTTTTAGTGTGGGGAATATAGGTCTCAATGCCTAGTTGAATGTTTCGGTAATTTGTTTACAAATTTCGGAAGGATCGAAAGTAAAAAAGCAGGTAGGATCCCAAGGGTAGCTAGCAAAGAAATCTCTCAGACCATCCCAGTCGGCCGAATTGTAGTGCCAGACGGTTCGTGGCGGCATGCTTTCAGTTGCCTCAAAATGAGTGGAGTAAGATACGGTGACCAAACCATGGTCAGAGCGACCAAGGGGAGCAGTTACTGATGCTTGATAGAGTTCGGGGGTGGAAGTAAGAAAGAGATCTAGGGGGTTAGAATTATGGGTGGGAACCCTAGGAAAGTAGGTAGGTTCCCTAATTAGATTGGTGAGCGAGTTGCTGATTGCGAAATTTTCTGCTGCTCTGCCTTGTGTATCAGTTTTTGTGGATCCTAGCCAATCCTTATTATGAACATTAAAATCCCCGAGAACGATTACTTCGGCCAATGGAAACTGGGAAATAATATTGTCGATCTTTATTGAAAGGAAATCAAAGAGCTCGTTGTAGGAATTGTCGGACGGGGACCGGTATATACAGCAGATAAATTTGGTAGAAGATCTGAAAGAAAGTTTAAGCCAAAGAATATCAGGCCTACCCGATTCGAGGTTAGAAACCCTAGCACAAGCCAGATCGTTGCGAACGTAAGCACAAACGAGTTCATAACCTGGAAAAAGGAGGTGGTTGGTTGCTGTTTTGGGACTTACTTGGGTTTCGGTGAGAAATAGTATGTGGGGTTTGGAGGATTGAAGATAATGGTGAACAGAGTTTACGTTGGAGTTAAGCCCACATATATTTGTGAAGGATATTAGACTTTTCGATGGTGGCCCCCAAATGTACCCCTCGCCCGGAGAACCGAATGGAGGGGTATTTTACCTCCGGATAACTTTACGTTCGGGTGTGCCATCATCATTATTTCCAAATTTTAGTAGAGTGGAAAAAAGAGAAAGAAAAAGAAAAAGAAAGAAGAGGAAGAAGGAAAACTAAAAGAGGAAGAAGGAAGAGGAAGAAGGAAAACTGACTCACCGCCCAGAACTCGAAACGTCCTGAGACTTCACGAGTCCTTTAAAGGGCAAGTAAGGTGGTACCGCCTCAGGCGAGGAAAGCTCCTCTACCACCTACTAATCTCTGTTGTCATCCTTGGCCAAGCGGGATCCAACATAAAAGTTCTGTTTGGCTTTGGCGGCTTACTGGAGGGGTGCTCCATTGCACTAGAATAGAAATTTAAAGTCGAATTGTTATAAAACTGCTTATCTAAACATAGACATGTTATAAATTTTTGAAAAAGGAAAGTTTCATTAAAAGAAAATATTATTTCAGATTTTTCTCATTTCCGATCATTATTTGTTTTTCTAAATGTCATATCTAAAATCCTCATAAAAAATCCTAAAACTTTTTTAAAAACCCCTTTGTTGTATTTTTTTAAATAATACCTTTAAAAGCATGCCGATTTATAAGGAAAAGCCCTGTACATTATTGTGTAAGTAGTACTAAGGCACACCTTACCCCGCCTTATTAGTAGTACATGATTAAGATTTTATTAGCTCAAAAATATATCCAAAAACCATATCTTGTGCATTCTTAACTAAATCGTTGGGTTATAAAAACAATCTAGAAAATGACACATCGATCACTTAGTTCAAAATCATACTATTATGGGACAAAGATAGTGTCATTATTCTGTTCAGACATAACGTTACAATTTTGTTGACAAAAAAAATTGTTTTTAATATGATTTTAAATTAGGGTATCGAATTTTAAAGGTCGGTAGGGGCGGCAAAATTTGAATAGCCTGCAGGCAGCAAATGTGTAAATCCGCCACTGGTCAATATAGTAATAAAAAGCTGCTTTATGCATACGGCTTTGTTCAATAAAAAGTAAAATATCTATATATTTTCGTAGCGAGTATAACAAATGTTCAAAATGTTGTCCCGGGTTTCTGCGCAAAAAATTAAATTTTGGCGCACTACTTCGTCACTTTATTATATCCTGTATTCATAGCGCTCAATATGGGTGCCGACTACGTGGGTACTCCGGGTCTTAAGCACCATCTGAGAAATATCTTCATATATATAATATCACTTCAGGTTTAAGGTCTTTTGACAGTTAAGTAAAGAAAAACCATTGGAAAAATCTGGCAAAATTCATGCATATGTTTTTGAGGTCGCTGAATCCGAATCCGGCGTTTAATTATACTTTGGATCTATCTATATACAAGAAATTTTCCAGATTTTTCCCATGCATTTTTCTCCACTTGACCTTTAAATTACCTTGAACCTGACCTTTGTTGTTGGCCTGAGGTTAACTAACCTCAAAACCCAATTCGCCGACCTCGAAAACAACCAACCAATTTTTTCAGACTTCTCGAATCGTACTTAACATTTTTATCCCAAAAACACTTTAAGATAACCTTCAAATGACCTTTGATGACATCTAGAATAAATGTAAATGGATGCCGAAGTGGGATTAAGCGACTTCGAAAACATAATCATTCATGTATTTTTCCAGATTTTGCCAATGGTTTTTTTCTTCACTTGACCTGGAACCTGACGTGATGGAGGTTAACTCCTAAAAACCCTCTCTCTGGCGTTCCCGCCTAGATTAAATGTTGACCTGTGTAATTTTTACCCTGATTTTTAAGTATTCAGATGGATCATCGTCAAATCTCATATACCTACTTTTTTTAGCATTACCAAAACAGAAAGATCCCGAGGCCAAAGCAAAATGATTTTTTACAAATGAATTCTTGTTTAAATACATAATTTATGCAAATCTTTACGTATACGTTTTTAAACAAATTTAAACCTAGTGCCTTTTTACAGAAAACTAAACCTTATTATTAAAACGTTTTTAAAAGTATTGAAAACGTAAATAAAATTGTATATCATATTAATGTCATTTCTATTTCTGGCAGCTTTATTATTTTTTTGATAGGTAGCTTTTCTACTACCTTAAAAGATTTAGTACTATGTAAAAAATTAAATACTCTAAACATTATTTATAAGCAGAAAATTGAAATTCGTATTTTGTTTCAGTACAAAATATAAACTAATAGAAAGGTACCAACTATACTATGCAGGTACATAATAATATTTAAATTACTTGTTTAAACAGATTTTTTATTTAACTCTTGTTTTTTTAATTTTTACTATTGTTGCAAAAAACACATTTTTCTAATATTGAAACTATCGCATTTAAGTTTAGTGTCACAATAATTTGAAGGATCGGCGCCACTGTTTGATTGCAAATTATGATAATAGTTTTGAGAATCTGTGTAAGATTTACGACAGTCTTTATGATATTTTATTTTAATTTCGCCCTTTAAAATATCATTTTTTTGACAGAATTTCTTTTGCTAGATTGTCCTGCCTTTTTTCAGCACTTGATAGTTATGATAACAACCCTTGTATTCTAGGTCTTTGTGAAACAGATTTGTATCCATCATACACAATTTTCTTACAAATAATTCGCTTCATTGTTTTAAAATTCTAAATACATACAGCACACTCTAAATTTCGACAACCACCACTACTAATGTATTACTACGCACGCTAACCGCATGCGGGGCTATTGGGTCCCGGTAATACTTTTTTACGTCTAAAAAAAATCGCTGTTGCCAAACGATACGCTCTAGGAAAAAAATTTTTTTCAAAAACTTTTGGTATTGGCTATATTTTCTTCGGGGCATGTATGAAAATATTTTCCAAAAATAAAAAAGTTTATCGATTGGTGAAAATTTCAATACAAAAAATATATATTTTCAGTTTATCTCATTTTTAAAGGGATGAAAGTGCAAATTGTGCCCAAACAATTTATAAGGTTAAAAGCGCTACAGTGTGAGCTTTAATTTGACACAAAAAAATTTTTGGTATCTTTGATAGTTTTAAAGTTATGGCGGTGGAAACGGAAAAAATATATATTTTTTTAAATTTCAAAAAAATCACTTTTTATTAATTTAAAAAGTTCAAGACCACAAAAAATGTCGTAAATTACGATTTCATGTGCCCGGTGACATACTCAAAGGAACCTTACTTGTTTGACCTGGTTCTACGCCAAAAAAAAACGACACGATAGACTCACGAAATCACTCCGCTAAAGGCTATACAGTATGTCCACGGAAAAGGTGTTGAAGAGGAATTTTTTTTTTAATTTTCGATTTTATCGAAAAAAACTACTCTTGATAAAAAATTTTGCTACTTCTTAGAGTAAGATTGGGATAGAAACATTTAACATATTTTATACGCGGTGTTTAGAAAATTAAAAAAACTTAAAATGGTACAAGAGTAAAGTGCATTTATTTGAGAAGATATGGAAATAAGTTACTAGTAAAAGTTGTTCAAAATTAAAAGGTAGTCTCTCATACCAATTTTCAAAAAAACGGCCTACTTTTATTTATTTGTGATTAAATTTATTTTAATATCAATTTAAATTTTTAATTTCAATTAATTATCAAATTTTTGCTGTTAAGTAAGCACTCAAAGCTGACGATACTGCGGCTAATGAATTATAAAAGCTAAGTGTCAATAAAGCTTGTCACTATGAACGCCTACTAGTACAAAAATTTGGAATTAGTTAATTGACAATGAAATTTTAATCACAAATAAACAAAAGTGGGCCGATTTTTTCGAAAATTGGTATTAAAGACTACCTTTTACGTTTGAGCAACGTTTTCTAGTAACTTATTTCCATATCTTCTCAAATAAATGCACTTTACTCTTGTACCATTTTAAGTTTTTTCAATTTTCTGAACACCGCGTATAAAATATGTTAAATGTTTCTATTCCAATCTTACTCTAAGAAGTAGCAAAATTTTTTATCAAGAGTAGCTTTTTTCGATAAAATCAAAAATAAAAAAGTTTTTCCTCTTCAACACCTTTTCCGTGGACATACTGTAGATTTTTATAGGAGTTAGGAAGCTGTTGAACATTAGTCTTTTTTCAACGAATGCTTATTACAAAAAGATAAATTTAACGATGTTATTGATACAGAAAATATGGAAATGTTTTTTATTAAAACGAAATACATTTTCTTGTAATGGTAAAATAATTTTATAATATGCAACACTTTAAAACTAAATTAGCTTTTCTTTTTACAAACCAGTAAACATATACTTATAGGTAAATTTTCTTTAAATTACAACTTCACAACAAACAATTACACCACATTGCTCAAGCAACAAACCAAAATTGTATAAGAGACGGGAAATGTACTTACTGAAAAACACCGCATTAAGAAACTGGAATTTGGTTTTAATTTCATTACTTTCGAGGTGAAACTGTTATATTTACTTGTGTTTAAAAGGTGTTACGACATCTGGTATAGCACGCGACATCACTAATTATCTTTAGTAGTATATTATTAATTAAATAATAATTATTTTTTTAGATGATTCCATGATGTGTTTTATTTAAAATAATTAAAATGCAATTGATATTAAATTGAGGTTGCTAGTTTGTTGCAAAATAACAATTGAAAATATTAACGTTTTTCTGAAAGTAGTTAAAGCGGTAAACAGGGACCACATAAATTGCTTGTTAAATTTGTAAGCAAATCTTATCTTATCGCTATTCCCTTATTTAACCGGTTTAAGATATCTCGTAATCCCATGGTAAGAAGAAATATAGGTAAGTAATTATTAAAAGCTTAGATTACAAGAAATTTTAATGTTAAGATTGTTTATTTATTAATTTAATAAGTATTTTACAGAGAAAAAAATATGTTTGATTAGTACTTTACAGTTTTTACAAATATACAATTAATGTAATACAGAATTCATGCTCCGAACTCTGAACATCGTACAACCTTAATAGGTATCGGTCCTGGCTTTAAATGTTAAACTGTTAAGGAAGTGAAATACCTAGGTCTAATCCTAGACACTAAATAATGGGAAACCAACAAATAACAATGAGTCTAAATAAAGCAAAAAAGTGTCTCATGAGATTCAGGAGCTTGGTTGGTAAAACCTATGGGCTTAGATCAAACATGAGCTTTGCTTGTACGTCATAGGGTCGATAGTCACCTATGGCGCTGTTGTATGGTTTACAAAAGTGCAACAAATAGCGGCAGTCACGAGACTAAACCGTTTGCAGATACTGACATGTCTGTGTATAACAAGCGCCCCAAAAAGCATGCCTTTTATAGATATGGAAACTATCCTGGGTTTAACTTCCTTAAATATTTTTATTAAAACGAAGGTTATCAACAGCATCTACAGTATAAAAAAACACCAGGACGTCGAAACAACATCCCGGAAAATATGACCAACGGATATCGTCGATGAACAGCTCTTAAATATGAGATCGGATCACATGACTTCCGTCTATAACTTTGATGGACCATATATAAAGTCAACTGTGATCCTGATATATGAACCAAGGAAACATCCCATCCATCACTTTTCAAAGGCCTGGTTTTGTTTATCGATGGTTCAAAGACAGATAATGGAGAGGGTGCTGATGTTTTGGGGTAAGCCCAGAGAGACTTACAGCTTTTTATTGGGCAAGTAAGCCATAGTATACCAGGCAAAAATCTATATTATCCAAGCATGTGTTCAAGAAAATTGAGAAGGGGATAATTACAACTAAAACATACGATTTCTTTGAGACAGTTAGGCTGCCCTGAATTTCCATCGTTTTACATCCAAAATGATGGTGGAGTACCTAAACGACCTACAAGGACTTGCCGCCAGGAACAAGAGGCTGAGTAAGAAAAGTTTTAATATCTTATTGATGTTTTGTGATAATTACAAATGCCAGCAACTTGTAACTTTTTCTATCTAAATATCTCGTCCGATTGATTTTGGTACTGACAATATTCAATTAGGTGAAAGCTTATAACTGCAAAATCCTCCACAACATCTGTTTTTTACAATTATTTGCTAAAAAGATTCAATAACGGCGAGTTATTAACGTCCAGTTAATTGTTTAGAACGGGTTAAATTATTTTGTTCTAACGCCCATTTGAAAATTAATTAAATTTTTTTTTAAAGGCCCCCCTTTTTTTTTTCCACCTTTTAAAAATTAATAACAAAATTTTATTCTTCCCAAAATTTAAAACCTTTTCCTAAAGAACTTTTTTCCCAAAAAAGGGGAAGCCACTATTAATAAACCCTTACTATTAAAATTTATTTTTTTATTTAAACTTTTAAATTTGACAATTAAATTAATTTAAATTTTAAAAAATATGGGGTAGGGGGGCAAGGGCGGGGGGCGAGCAGTCATGCGTTTTCTGTAATTTAGATGGAAATTAATTTTTTATTTCTTTTGTGGACACCTCACCTCTGTTTGCAGAATTGAGGAATATCTTTCAGTGTTTTGATACCTATTACTAAATATCTTAAGATATAAATAGCGTTGTGGACGCATTAAAAATAATTAATATTTAATATATTTTAAATTATATTTATACAATAAAATAGGATAAAAAATATCAAGTAATAAATGGATGTTGTGTAGTGTAGAGTTTTATTTTCAGTGCAGATTCTAAAATATGAAGTAACTAAAGTTACAAATCACCCATAACCCCCAAATCACATCAGCTTGCCAATTTTCTGGGTCCCCTTACCGCCCCTCTGAGCCTCCAGTGCCCACAAGGGGCGTTATCTCCACTTTGAGAAAGACTGGTTTAGAATAATATACTGCGTGTTTTTTTTTTTTTTTTTACTTAATTTTATTTATTTCTAAGTATTCAAAGAGGGATATTTTCTTACCTTTATTAGCTAAGATTTTTTAGTCGTCATTAAAGGTGTGGCTACGTTTTATCAGATGTGAAACATAAGCAAAACTTTATTTTTTTAGAAAAATTATTCGTATGCTCTGAAATTATTTGTTTAAAAGTCCGCTCTGTTTAGTTTAATTGCCTTTTCGGTTTTTTACTATTTAACATATCACGTCGGGTTACAACAAAATTGGAACCATAATATATTCTTTTTCTAAATTCGTCGCCACTACTCATGTACTTTTGCGATTTAAATGCTGATTTGTTCTTTTGCATATGAATGGGACGATTCAAACATGGCTTTTTATCATCTGGCTAATAAACTTTAACGTAGAAAAATCCGCTGCGTGCGTTTGACATTGTTTAGATTCAAATTATTTTACAGAATCGATTTTATTTGTAGATGGGTTGTAATCTATGCTGAACATAATATATGGGGGTGCCATAGAGCTACAACTGCAGCATATTGAAGCTGTGTTTGATACAGGCAGTTTTGCGACCTCTAAGTCCCAAGTGTTCGGCAGTAATCTGTTTTATTCTTTTCAATAGTAAATTTAATATTAGTATGTAGTTTATTTAATAAATTAAAAACACGTGCTATATTCCGAACGATCAACTTGCCAACTTAGCGAATTATTATTGTAAATCAGATGTTGTAAATAAAAAGTCCCAAATATCCATTGACCACATTATGTACTACCGAGAAAAATTTAAACTTTTCAAATGTTTATTTCTTAATATTAATCTAAATTACCAGTCTAAAGAAGCTACTGTGTTAGCGAAACATATGTCAGAAGTTGTGAATGTAAGTGGAGTTTTAAAATAAAAGGTGTTTTCCTACGACTGCTATAAAAACACTAATAAACACACAGGAATCAAGGCCTAAATGTGACTAATTTCATATACCTGCGTAAAATTTTTTCGCACGGCTCAGATGTGTGAAAAATATGGCCTACTTAATATTTTCTTCCTACACCGATATCTTCGCTGTAAAAAAAAGAGGCTTCAAAGCGCCAACAAACAATCAGTAAACCTGGATGAAAAGGCGATGGTTTTTAGTTGCTGGGTTACCGTTTTTTACCATTTTTTATTAAAATAGCGTATAATTTTGATTTAACGTAATGTAAACAATTTACTTTTATGGTACGCCAAAGTACTTAAACAGTGCAGTGGTAGAAAAAGTATAATGTACAACTCGTTTAAAACGAATTTTTCAAATTCATGTGACACCAAACTGTCACAATCCTGTTTTCAAAACTTGTACAACACACTTTTTTATTTTATTTTATTCAATTAGTCAAAAAATAGTATATATTAAACAACAAGGTTTAGAAAACGACTCTTTGCACACGGGCGAGACAAATTGATGGACCGAGCGAAGTCGAAGAGGTCTAAGTCTCGCGAGTGTGCAAAAAGAGGTTTTCTAACGAGTTTTACGATACTTTTGACACAAATATCAAAAAAACATTTTTTGTGTAAATTTTTATTTTTTAAAAACAAACGACATAAAACAAAATAATATGAAAACAAGAAACTACAGACTATAATTTAACTTATTAGGAAACTTCATAACTATTTTAAAATATTAACTAGCAATATTTTACTTCTGCAGGAATCGTCGCATTGTTGATCGACTTTTAACGATGGAGACAACATTTTCTGGCACCTTGCTTATGCAGTTCTCTGTGTGTCGTCGGCTTATTGCAGTTTTCTTGCGGCACTTCATTATTACTCAATTGCTGTTGTGGCTGTGCAACAGACGACACAGAGGAAGAGATCCTCTCTGAAACATCCATTTTATTACTAAGCGAGTCATCTATAACTTTCAGCGACTGACTGGATTTCCATCCACCATGGCGCTTCAGAGCCAACAAATCTGATCCAGAATTCACCAATATTGTGGCTGACGACAGCACTTCTAAAGCAATGCCCTAATATAGGCTTCTGGGTTTCCAACATCAAAATTTGGCGATGTCTTTTGCCATACTGTCATTGTTAATTCAATGTTTTGGCGAGTGCATTTTCCATTTTGATATTATTAAGAAAAAAACGATCTGTTTTTGCAGGAGTGGGAGGTCGAAGGGCAAGAATGCTTTTTAAGATGTGTTGAGACTTCCTGACTTCTGTAAATGATCTCCATCTTCGTTTTGAAGTATTCTCTAGTTTAATTAACATTGCGCTGCCAAAATCCGTCATATTTTCTTTTTAAGGAAGCACAATTCTTCTCTTCGGCATGCCCCCAGAAGTCCGACTGCCACCACTGCTGAAACAAGAAAAATACCGATAAGTCTTTAGCGTTTTATTCTGTTTTTAAGTAAGTGCTGTAAAACTAGCACTATTTAAAAACAGAATTGGGTAACCCCTGCCTACTAAACCTTCTCACTATAATGACACCATAAAATAAATAAAATAACTGTGATGCCTACTTGATTGCCAAATATTTCGTCACAAGCGTTAACTTTGGAAGCGGCAAAAATCATTCTCGCTAAAATTTTTTGGACTTCTTTTAGCACATAGTTTTCTGATTTTTTCTTTTATTAGAATTATACAACTTCTAGTATTTCCCAATATCAATATTTTGGTTGCCCTCAGGGTTGATTTTAGCATGGAAAGGTGCTCCATAATGTTGAAGACTTGTATTTGTTCGACAGCTCTTCAAAGTACACCAACATAACATTTTCGGAAAACGTTTGTACGTTATTTGCTTGTCCACTTCATAAATCGATGTAACTCAAGCACATATCGATCTCTTGAAACTTCGTTGGAAGTAGGTTTGTGTGAGATTAAACTCGCTTTTTTAGAATTTTATATTTCAGAATCCGGACATTTTTCGCGAAATCAAAAGTTTTTTTGTATCTAAATTGGTATCAATCAATATAATAAGAAAATATGACGGTTGCTATGGAATAAAGCCTACTTTGAGTTTTTTCTATATTTTTAGTATAACAATAAAAAACGCAATAAATCATATTGAAAGACAGAACCGTGTGCAAAAAAAACATATTTTCCTTTGTGCTATAAAGCACAATTTTCAAAGCTTGTTTAGCGTGTGCAAAACCCCATTTTCTAAAGCAGTCGTATAAAAACCTTATTAAATACCACTAATAATTCTGGTATATGAATAATTAATTTGGCTTCAAACACATTGTTAGCCTGAAAAATTATTTTCCCTTATAAATCCACGAGTTAACCTAAGTTCCTTTTAAAAAAGACTTTCTTAAATTTTGAAATAAAGGTATTTTTTATTTGATATTTAATGAATGAGAGTTGTGGGTGGTCCGCATTAAACTCATATTTATTTATTTAGTTCAAGCAGAAACTAAATTCTGGTCACGTATATCCTTTCCTTTAAACTAGCTCATATTACATAAAAATAACAAGTTTTAAAGGTATATTATATCATAAAAAGCCTTTTGTTAAAAAATCTAAGCGGTTATCAAAAAATATATTGTTGTCTCAGATGTATTGTTAAATGCTTGTGCTATAAAGTATTGCTAGATATATAATTATACTACGTAATTGAATTAGATAATAAGACAACACGTTTAAAACATTTTTTTTGAAAATGATGTACTGGAGGCAATACATTTTGTTTTTTCTAAGTAACTATGTATTTCTAAATTATAAAAAGGTCTCAAGCTAAAGCTTAAAAAGGCTCTTCCGCTTTCATTTCATAAAATATTCAGTGATGTTACTTGCAGTATCTTGAGGGCAAAATATTTTTGAGAGCAGAATGGTCATAGAAAAAATGGTAGAGGAATTCCAGAGACTGAAGGTAGTTTTGTGTGCGTTATACTTAAAAAATTAGATCTAGACGTAGGGCCTTTGGAGATGACCTTATAAGAGGCAATTTTACTACGATCGAAGTTGTCTAAGGCAGATTATCGAGATTTCTCCTTTATCTCGCTGGAGCACTTGTCGTTATATATTTTCATATTTTAAGGGTGGGTTGTCTTGGGGGCAAATATGCAGTAACGTGCATCAGACTTTTACTTAAGATGGCAGCAAGATAAAAGGAAAGCATTAGAGAAAGGTAATTCACAACAAAGAAAACAGAATTTTTCTTACTCTCCGACACGAAAAAAGTAATTATTAATAGATTTTTAAAACTGCATGTTTAACGACAAGCATTAGCTTGAAATTTTGTTGAAGTCTTTGAATTTAATATCTGATATACTTGTGAAGAAGAACCGTAGGTCCCATGAATTTTTGAATAGAATTAGAGTAAACAAACCCTGTTTGGCAACAATATATAAGAAGGAGGACAGGAGAGTTCTTGTAAACAGACTGAACCGGTAACATTAATTATACACACTAAATAACATAACTCCGGAAATACTAACTTTTTCAATGTTTATGGCATTGCACCATAACTATTTTTTGTTAAATCGATGATTCTTTATTGTTAAACATTGTCAGTCACTTTAGATGCTCAATGCGATTGCTGTTGATCAAGTCAGTTTACAAAACGTATTTTGGAATCATACAACCTAATAGAAAGAGATAAAATGACCTTAAAGTGCCTTACAATATAACTTTTTATCAAATAAATACAACGAGTAACCTTGTTGCTTGTACTATAAGAGCAATTGAGTGCTTGCCTGCACAGCAACAAAATCACAGCCGTTGATAACGTGGTGACAAATGAAGTTCAAGGTAGCATGTTTTCAAAAAAATAATAAAACAAAATTCTAATATTTTGATATTGCTAATTTATAGCAACAAATAAGCAACAAAATCGTGTGATACATACATCAATATAAGAAAACTTCTTTGTAACAGACTTAAGCAAATATGATTGTGCCTTTAAGGCATTAAATTGGATAACAATTGTGGTACCTTAATTTAATAATAATTAAAGATTATGTGAAAGTAATCTCCTGGAAGAAGATAAAATCATTTTTCTGAAAGCCGATTACAATGAAAATTTAATTACAGAACAAACACATTTGTTTTTTAATAAACGCTAAATCTTTAATATTTTTAACACAAAGAAAATTATCAAATTTTCTAAATATCCGAATAACCCAATGTTGCCAGTGCAATCGGATCTAAGAACTGACATATCAATAAATGTTTGTATTTTAATTGGTGAAGCCTATATTACCACAAAAACCAATATTTTTGCTTTTATTACATTCTTAAGATAATTTCCTGATTTTGCTTTTTGAGATCTGGCAATTTGTTTACGTTTTCACAAAACAAAAACAAAAAGATCATTATACCAAACATCCTGCCTACAAACTGGCGTTGCGTTAATTTAGGTCCTTGAGTTCGTTGCGTAGGTCCATATATAATTTTTTGCTTACGTTGTCCTTCTGGTCTATATACAAATAATATTTTTACTAAAGTCACAAACAATATATACTAATGATTTTAGAGATACCGGTAAATTAAAAATTATTAATTCGATTTTTGTTTTATTACATCAGTTCTTGAGGTCAGCAGTAGAGAAAAAAAATGTTTTTTCAAAAATTTGCTGTAAAAAAATGTTAAATGGTTAAAGTAACAATATGTGCACTAATTTTCCATAAATTGTGTAATTATTCTATTATTTTACAATTTGTGTACATTTGTGTACTTTGAAATGAAATTTGTTGGGTAAGTACACAAATTGTACCGGGGGTACAAATAAGAAAGGACGCCGGCTGTATCTCAGAAAATGTTTATTGCACAGCGTTAGGAAAAAAATATTTTTAGTAAAAGTGGTCAGAGAAATAGCTGGAAATTATTTTCAAGTTTCTGAAATGGCCGCTAGGTGGCGTAACTGCAATTTTGAATCTAAAAAAGTGATGTCTCTGTAAATTTTGCCACATTAACGTAACAAAAAAATACCTGATCTTTAAAGTCGAGGATAATCTGAATCTTTTTTGTTTGATAATTTTTGCTATATCTCTAAAAATAAAGTGGTGGGGGTATTCAAAGTTTTCCGTAAATCACACCCTGTATCTTTGAAACGGCTGAGCCGATTTTAACAAGCTTATTCTAGTTGACAAGAGCTCTTCTTGGGCTATTAATGTTATAATATTTGAAGTTTTGTTAGTTTCACATGTCGCCGCTAGAGGGCTTTTTTCGATATTCCGACAATAATGGATAATTTTCTCAAAAAAATTAAATTAATTGATATTTTTTATATATAAAAAAGTAGCTAAATAATGCCTAAACAAGCTCGCGAAAACCCTATCTCGATATCTTGTTCCTTACCTAAAATTTAGGCCAAAGAAAATTTTATACGTCAATATCTCAAAAACTATAAAAGCTACAAAAAATATTATGGGACATAAATTGTGTATTTTTGCAAAACCTTTAATTAAGGTCATATAATCTTTTCATCTATATGCAACAATTTACGAGTTATAATCAAAAAAATGAATTTTAAGGATTTTTTCAAGGTATACCCCTAGAATTTGCTTTTTTGATTATAACTCGTAAAGTACCGCATTTAGATGAAAAGATTATTTAACCTAAATTAAAGGTTTTGTAAAAATAGACAATTCATGTTTTATAACATTTCTTGTAGCTTGTATAGTTTTGAGATATTGACGTATAAAATTTTCTTTGTCTTATATTAGGAAAGAACAAATATCGAATATGGTTTCGAGTATTAAGGCATTATTAGCTACTTTCATAAAAAAAAAATTATACCAATGCATTTAATTTTTTTGAAAAAATTAACCATTTTTGTCGGAATGTCGAAAAAAGCCCTCTAGCAACTACATGTAAAACTAACTAAACTTCAAATAGTTTAAGATTTATAGGTCAAGAATAGCTCTTTTTAACTAGCCAAAGTTTGTTAAAATCGGCTCAGCCGTTTCGAATATACAGGGTGTGTTTTACGAAAACCTTTGAATACCCCCCACCACTTTATTTTTAGAATATAGAAAAAATTGTCAAACAAAAAAGGTTCAGATTATTCTTGACTTTAAAGATCGGGTATTTTTTTGTTAGGTTAATATAGCAATTAACAGAAACATCACTTTTTAGATTCAGGTCAGTTCGCCCCTAGCGGCCATTTCAGAAACAAATAATTTCCAGCTATTTCTCTTGACCACTTTTACTAAAAATATTTTTTTCCCAACGCTGTGCGATAAGTATTTTCTGATATACACCGGCGCCCTTTCTTATTTGGACACCCAGTACATGTAAATCTCAAAAATTATTAAACAATTTTATAGAGTATTAGAACACATTTTGTTACTGTAACCATTCCACATTGGTAAGAGCGTTCCCTCGTCAATATAAACTACGCTCTAAACAAAATTTTGAAGAGAAAATGTGACCAAAAACATACATTGTAGGGAAATAGCCAACTTCTTACTTTTTTTGCTTTACTTTACACAAAAAAAAAAACCCGCTCCCGTAAATAAAACTGTATTTTGTAAAAAATAATATGACTTTAAAATTCTTTTACGTACAACCTAATATAAACTGCTCAACAAAAAGATCGTACCATTTAATTTTTGGACCCATTTTCAAATTGCTGTAACTTTTTTAAAAATTCACTTTTTTGAATATCTAAAACGAAGTTTAAAACCGCGTTTATTCTACTTTAAGCTGTATTGCATTTGGTTTTAGTAAGAAAAATATTATCATGATGTACAGGGTGATCAATAGAGTGCTGCAAAAAAACACAAAATTCGAGTGTGTCCCATTTCAGTGGTAATTTTTTTTGGTCGTTATAATATGGGTTGTTACTAAGATCACATCAATATCTCTAGACATTTATGCCAGTTTTTGAATTGAGGACCTCTGGCTTGCGATATACTTCTAAATGTCAAATTTTGGTAATCAATTCTTTAAAAAGCTATAACTGAAAAATGGATTGACGGATATCAACGAGTGTTTCATATTCAGAAAGCTCATTTCATGTAGATTTTTTATGTCCCAAGCACTTTTTGATAGGTTATAATTTTATGAGTATACGGGGCCAACAAATACCAAAAACGTAGCTGATTTAGAGATCCTGAATATGGGGTAAATTATTGAACGCCAATGGGACCATATGTGTGTGTTTTGTTTTAAAAATGGTCAAGTTGAAGTTTGTGTCAATATCTCGAAACGATTTCTTCCTTTAATCGATTTATGCTGTTTAAGTGCCTATAAACTTATTCAGCAAAAATGCGTCGTTATTATGGCATTAGATCTGAATGATAGGAATTCCAACAACGTCTTAAAGTTTTAAACATTTTTAAACATAAATTAGGGTATTTGGTGTTGTACACCATGATATACGGAGTGATCAACAAAGTGCTTTCAAAAAATTTAAATATTTAATTTTGTGCCATTTTGGATAGCAAAATGTTTTACTTATTAGAATAATATTGTTTTTTTGATATTCCTAGACGTTGCTGCATGTCTTTATTATTAAAATTTTAGATATATGTAGATTTAGGATTTCCCAGTAATCCATTTTACACATGTTTTAATAATCATAATAAAGACTTGCAACAACGTCCAGGAATATCGAAAAAACAATATTATTCTAATAAGTAAAACATTTTGCTATCCAAATGGCACAAATTAAAAAATTTTTTGAAACACTTTGTTGATATCGGTGTACAACCCAAATACCTATTTATGTTTAAAAATGTTTAAAACTTTAAGACGTTGAATTCTACCATTCAGACCAATGCCTAATAACGAGCATTTTTGAATACTTTACAAGCATAAACAGCTCAATCGTTAAGAAGAAATCGTTTTCAAATATTGACACAAACTTCAACCTTCCTTCTCCCGTTTTTTAAGGTTTTCTAAATCAGCTACGGCTTTGGTATTTGTTGGCCCCGTATACTCATAAAATTATAACCTATCGAAAAGTGCTTAGGACATAAAAAATCTACATAAAATGAGCTTTCCGAATATGAAACACTCGTTGATATCTGTCAACCCATTTTCCAGTTATAGCTTTTTAAAGAATTGATTACCAAAATTTGACGTTTAGAAGTGTATTGCAAGCCAGAGGTCCTCAATTCAAAAACTGGCATAAACGTCTAGAGATATTGATATGACCTTGGTAACAACCCATATTATAACGACCAAAAAAACTACCACTGAAATGGGACACACTCGATTTTTTTGTTTTTTTGCAGCACTCTATTTATTTATTTATTTATTTACTCATTTCACTTAACAGATTCTTTACAAAGAAAGTATCCAATTACAAAGTAAAACAAAGACAATAACTATATTATAATATTTCGCTTAATTTACTTCTTAACCCTCTATAACTAATATTAAAAATGTCCAACCTATCTTGAACACTGTTATATGTTTTACATATATTATATAAAGGGAACCAAGTGTTGTTGTTGTGGGCTACCTGTGGTAGGTAGAAGGTAATTGGGTTCCTCGTAGGGTATGGTGGCACATTTAAATATATACTAGAGATAAAATGCACATCATCCAGAGGTCCATTAATGGCCCTGTATAAGTATACTATACCAAATATACGTCTTCGTTTTTCTAGCGATTCAAGACCATATCTTCCGTATAATGGACCGATTTGCACATGTTGATCATAAAGTCCAGTTTCCTTAAAATAAACATACCGAATCATTTTGTTTTGAACCCGCTCAACTGCATACTTATAACAGCCATAAAATGGACTCCATATTAAACTAGCATACTCAAGAATACTTCTCACATATGATATGTACAAGCATCTCAGACATTTAACATTTGTATTGATCACCCTGTACATCATGATAATATTCATCTTACTAAAACTAAATGCAATACAGCTTAAAGTAAAAGAAACGCGGTTTTAAACTTTGTTTTAGGTATTCAAAAAAGTTAATTTTTAAAAAAGTTTCAGCAGTTTGAAAATGGGTCTAAAAATTAAATGGTACGATCTTTTTGTTGAGCAGTTTATTTGCACTGTTGCATTGACTTTTTCTTTGGCCTCCTTTTTACTACCCTTATAGGCCCGAACAGCAAACTATCTATTAAGTTAGTTTGTTTTGATTGCAAAAAGAAAAGACAATTAATTTTATTGTAAATAAAATATCCAATAAAAGGAAAGTCGAATAAAAATAGTAGGGTGCTTGCTCGTCCTGTGTATTACTTATATACCTTTGAAATTTATGTCTCATACCGTTTGGAAGTTATAATTTTAAAAGATAGAGTGACATACAAACAAATAAGATTTAAACTGTTTTATAATTTTTCTTTTTGTTACGTTTTATCTAGAAATCAATATATGAACGCGTAAATCTTATTAAAGTTTATTTAAAAGTCAGGCAAATAAAATATATTTTGCTTTATATATTTATGGGATGTTGTTAAGTAATAGAATAAGTTAGTCCTTAATTTGAATAATGTGGCCAAGCAAAAAGCTAAATGTTAAATATTTTGGTTCAATAACTCTATGGTATAATAATAAATTTGGTTAGACACGCTTTTTAATAACCTTGCACAACAATCTAGGACACATATTAAGTTAAATGTTTTAAACAGTGCAGTGAGATATGACACTGATTAACCTAAATAATAACATATTTTTTTATCACATATAATTATTCCTATCCAGGATTATGAATGATTATCTTTTTTTGTCATTTATCAGCAGTTAATTAGGGATAATTTAAGCAAAACTAAAATTAACAGAAAATAGTTTTTATATACATCTATTAATTAAAATACAAATAGTGTCTTTGGTAAAAGTTTTCACATGAAAAGTTCTTTTTTTTGGATGAGTAGACAATATTCCAGGACGAGTAGTAGACAAATCCTAGGAGTCTGCAAGGCGCTACTTTTTTGTTAATCTACCTGGACATTTTTCTATCAGTAGCTTTAGTTGCGCTTCTTTCTTCGCTAAACCAAAAATGAGCTATTTTCTTTAAAGGAAACTGTTCGGAAAGTAGGTATTTTCTAGATATCTGTGAGTCCGTCTCCTAGCATAGTGGACAGAATCCCAGCCCTCACGCAAGTAACTCGGATTCAATCCCCGACCGGGACCTTTTTAGGTAGTAGTTATTTAAAATAACGTCCGTGATGTCACCATTGCGTTGTCTAAAAGGTGCTGCATGTTTTAGTGCTTGGACAACGTTGACAGAACCAGGAAAAAAATGGGTTAAATATCGAAAAACCCGGCCTCCACGATACACTAGTACTTAGGCTTCAAGCCTTCGTGAGCGGCCCTAAAGATATTAAAAAATAAGAAACGTGGTCTTTAATGCTATTATTAAAATTCAGTTCAATTTTCATGTAATCTTTAAAACGTAAGGAATCCTATTAATTAATATAAAAAAACTGTTTAATATGTTTGCAATATTCCCTGACAGGCAATGCTTGTTGCCTTATAGCTAAAAGCAAAATAGCTTAAATTTTCACAAAGTAACTACAAAAGTTTTAATATATCAAAAGCAAAAAATGGCAATGCAACAAAAGCAAAAATTAAATTTCACAAAATGATAAAATTTGACCGAATAAATATTAATAGAACCGAACAAATTTTGCTAAATTGTGCTGTATAGCAAACACAACACACTGTACGTGGTCTGCAGTATTCTTCCAGTTGTTAACAGAGTCAACGTTAACGTTTCGTCAGAAAGCCTGTAATATAATCTGCCAAACTACATGTATTTTTTCTTGTTATTTAATAACTAAAAATAATGGATTTCTATAAAACAAGAGAATATAAATAGAAATACGAAGAGAATAATAAACAATCATATTTTTGGCTGATGTACGACAAACCGTTATTAAAATCTCGATGTATAAAAAGTTTATATGTTATAGATTCACAACATGTTTTTGTCTATGCAAATATATTTACAAATATTCTACCACTCGAAACAAGGAAAAAAAATTGCGACACCACCCTATGGAACTGCCGGTGGGCACTTTAATAACTATGATGAATTCTTTCGGTTTTAAAATTCTTTGTTTCTGCGGAACATTATGTTTTGTAGTTGATTAGTTCGAAAAAATCATTTTGGAGACGTATAAATATGAAAAAAAAAATTAGTTGTTTTTTTTGTTAAATTTAAATTCCGTTATTGTATTAATCTGTGATAATTTAAAAATGATAAATTTTTTATTTATAGTTTGTCTCAAAGTATACCGTGTTAGCTTTTGCCTTCATTTATGGATTATACCTGCCGACAACAATAAAACTGCGGATCAGTAGGTATTAAAGGACAGAACATTAGGGACGGACTCTAATAATATAAAGATTTATAATTTATTGTTTATTTAGGTAGGTATAATCTTAAAATTACATTAAGAAATTAAATATATGCAATGTTTTAATAATTTTATAACTATATTATTAATACATAATTACATTCTTAATCTAAATATTTAAATCTTATTCTGTTTCACTATCAGAGTTATCATTGGGATTAATTACAATAGGATTTATGTTGTTTTGTATAGAAATGTAAGAGTCCTCAATTTTTATAATGTACTGTACTGAATTTTTCCAGCTCTCAACTGGTATGTTAGAAATTACATTTTTTATCAAATTTATAACACTGGGACTTAAAGTAGGTGTAACATTTTCTGCTCTGATCTTTGATTTTACTTGGTTCCACAAATGCTCTATGGGGATTAACATACAGTGATACGGAGGAAGACGTAAGACAGTATGCCCAGCCTGTTCAGCCAAATTATCACATACATATTGTTTTTTAATTGCATATGAATTTAGGACTTCCAAAAGTTGCGCTTTTTTGTAACTGAATTCAAAATAAATATCATTTTCTAACAAATATTCCTGGATTTTAGTTTTTGAACTTGATGAAGCTGGTGCTTTGTGTAGCAGATGGCTGTGGTAGCTTGCGTTATCCATGACAATAACACTGTTGTTGGAATATTTTAAAGATAATTAAACCATTTTTAAAAAGTTCTGCACTTTATCTCATATAATCTAAGCTAGAATCCTTAATTTCTTTGCAACAGCAACGTTTGGGACAAATCCGTCTTCTGAACCAGCGTGTATTATGGTAATGCGTTTTCCTTTATTTGAAGGTGCTTTCTTTGACAGTTTGACTGAATCAACCCATCCTTTGGATACTGTGTCGTGTATCGAACCATGTTTTCTAATTATATTGTTTTAATTTCTTAAAAGTAATTCAAATTCAAGTGCGTAATCTGTGCGATTTTATTACTACTAGTCTTTTGTCTATTTTCCGGTATTAAAATCCCATTTTACAAACAACTTTACGGAGGGTGGCCGGCTAATATTTATTTGGTTTCGTTTCGTCTACTTTTTTTTCAGTTTCCCAAGGTAGGAACAACTCCGCTTTCATAAAGACAATATATTTTCCTTCTTATTAGGTCCTGATCACTATTGTCTATACGGTGAGTTTAAAAATCACTACGTTTTTTTCAATTCTTCACTAATAATATCCTTATCGATGATATTGGAGTTTTTGTAAGTAGACAGGTTTCTTTAAAGCTTTTGTTTAATTAGTCCTCTACTTAAAGTTTCATACACATTTTTCACAACCTGTTTTGCATCTAATGACAAATGATTTCGACGCGACATAGTTATATTCTCGTAAAACAACTTTTCGAAACGCACAGTAAAAACGGTTGTTCAACACTGCCACTAAAATATTAGCCGAAATATTTATATACCTAATGGTCAATACTCAAGAAATACCTGGCCCACCCCTGCCATTATGAAATAATGGATTTACCCAATAACAATAGGTAATAAAATCGTTAAAGGTTTATTGGGGTATTGCCCGTCAAAAGCCATAGCGATATACTTTGAGACAGACTATACCACAAAGTCGTTAATTTCAACTAGTTCGTTCGTGAACTATCCACTTTTACATGGAGGGAAGGTCATGTTTAGGGAATTTACTTATTTAATTAAAAGGCCTGGACTTCACATGAGACTCTAAAATAGTATAAGGGGATCAAAATAAATCTGTTAAGGTTGCAGTAAAATGGGATCAATCTATCCAACTGTATACAAATATTTTATCTTAAGTGAGGACGTGTTTTAATATTTCTTTTAAATATAAATTTGTTACGTTTTGAAATCTATAAATTTTATGCTCGTAACTAACACTTTTTAGTGTATTAAGGTCACAAGTTAAAACCAGGAATGTTTTTGTTTTAACTAATAATTTTTAAACAATACTGTTTTAGAAAACAAATGTTCCCCAAGACCCAACCAAAGCAGCTTTGGCTTTAAGTAAACAGTCACATAGACAAGCAACATTATTCAATCTATATATA
>JAHBCN010005462.1:0-55215 GCA_019359885.1 Listronotus oregonensis | reverse complement strand
AATTTGGACATATATTTTGGATGTATATTTTGATTTTTGTAATTTGGAAATAAAAAAACCTATTTTTTTTTAAAGATATTTTGTTGTTAACCTTTGATAAAAAATTTTTTTGGTAATTTCATTTTTGAATTCTGTTTTTAATATTTGAAGTTTGTAAAGAGATATTATCGTGATATTCTTTACGTTAGATTTTTAGCCCTTTGTATTTTATTTTTTTAGTAGACAAATATACATAAGCCTATTTAAACGAGTATCAGCTGGTTTTTCAAATTAATAGAAATTACTCAGCTCTTTTTTCACCTAATTAATGTTGGATTCGCCAAACTGTCAAAATCTTACTATTTTTCTGTATTGTATCAATAAGGCCAAATTTATTTTTAAATTGGTTAGGAGTTTTTCTAATTTTGTACACCTATTGTTTTTAGCCTTTGATAAAAATACTTTGGTAATTTCTTTTCGAATTCTGTTTTTATTATTTGAAGTTTGAAAGAGAGAGATATTATCATAATATTACTTTACGTTAGATTTTTTTAACCCTTTGTATTTGAGCTTTTTAGTAGATAAATATACATAGAAACATTTAAATGAGTATCAGCTGATTTTTTAAATTAATGTTGAATTCGCCAAACTGTCACATTCTTCTATTTTCTGTATTGTATGAACAAAGCCTAATTTATTTTTTAAAAATTTGTTAGGAGTTTTTCTAATTTTGTTTTGTGTTAATTCTATTTTTTTTTAAACACCTATTGAATCTCTTTTTCCCTAACAACCTGAAAGAAAAAGGGACTTATGAATTAAAACATTTCTATTTTTAAATATTTTTTATTTTTTTTTAAATTTTTTTACACATATTCTTTTCGGGGAGGAGGCGGCTGTGCCTTTTGACGTCCGAGGGCCTTGAGGAGACGTCGGAGATGACTTTCTATAAAAAGGAAAAACTTATTAGTATTCAATAAATAGAAGTATGATAAAAGGTTAACCCATAGTAACTTGATATTTTCAGACAACCTGAAATATTTTCTACAAAAACTAAAAATAAGGTAAATATATCAAAAAGCGTTTCGAGGAGGGGGTGAATTATAACTGTGTAAAAATTACCCGTTGAGCCTAAAATAAATATAAGAAAAATCTTACTTATGATAAACAAAATATCAGTCTGTTGCAGCCTAGATATTGTTTAAAAAAACAATGTAATATAGTTAATACTTAGCATAAAAACTAATATCACAATATAACTTTCTGAAAAAATTATTTAATTTTTAAAAAAACGGAAATTTAACACAAATTTATTTGTCAAGTAAAACACATATTTTTAAAGTAATCTTACATTATCAGCGCCAAAAATAAACATCAATCTCCGTCGTTTCCCCTCTTCGCCGAGCGACACACCTCATCCCCCGGACGTCAAATAGGAAGAAATACGGCGTAGGTATAGCATTAGATATTAAGAAGTTGTAAATGAACTGGAAAAAGAGAATTTATTGAAGAAACGTGCAAGCAGTATTGATGAAATTAACTCACATTAACCCCGAGTAAGGATAGTTTGGGCGTTCTGGGATCACCGCCACCGGTGGAGCTTTATATCTCGAAATCTTGACGTCATACATTAATTAGGAATCTTGGGCGAGGTTTATTTTAGAGTACTGCGCATGCGCTAAAAAAATGACGGCGGTCAAATGTCAAATGTCAAATGTCAAACGTCATACGTCAAAACCATGTGAATTAGAAAAGTTAGGTTACGTGTATGAGATATATCTTAAGGTCTTACGCATGCGTTAAAAAAATGGCGGCGGCCAAACGTCAAATGTCAAACGTCATACGTCAAAACCATGCGACTTAGAAAAGTAAGGTACGTGGATGAGATGTATCTTAGGGTCTTACACATGTTCAGTAAAAATGGCGGCCGTCAAATGTCAAACGTTAAACTGAGGGGGGTGCTGCTTAAAGTGTAATATATTAAATAATAAAACACATTGTATATATTTTAATTTAATTTATTTAAACCACATTGTACATTGACTTTTAGCAATCTTATACACTAGTTTAGTTAATAATAAACTACAAGCTGCAGCAATAAAAATAATTAAACTATTATAAATTTCATCTGGTCGAGGGCAAACTGCTGGAACCTCTGCTGCAGTGGTTACGTTGACACATGGCTCGGATGCTTGACTTATTAATGTTTTCCATTCCGTTTCTCCAAAAGTATCATCCGTATAGTGGAATTTCATCTTGTATCGGAGAAATGATTGGGCTGACGCTGGTACAAGTGTCTTAAAAACGCCAACATGATGCCAATCCATTGTCACATATTGAAGTGAAAGCCATGAATTATTTGAAGGAAAATCTTTGGTTTCTAACATTATCGAAGCGGCTGGAGCATTATAAGGCGCATAAATGTAAAATACATTTTGCACTAGCGCTACTAATACGACTTATGACGAACTTAACAGAGCCATGGTTGAATCTTGAATGAGTTTAGCTGTTGAAGGAAGGTTATAATATCCTCATAGTGACTCATGAGATATAAACAAATCATACCAACTATAAAAAATTAAATAACAGCTGTTTATAATTTAAATTAGAATTAACTACTTTAATCATTCGCTCTTGTTCAAATTTTCGTCAAGACCATAAAATCTGGGCTAGTGTACAGGATGCAACTCTATTATAATGATCTGAGAGCGGGTCGTCGCCTTCTTTCCAATTATAAAATTCTGCGTGACAAATTGCACATCTTACTATATCGGATCGTCCTGTATAATAAAACCCAGCGAGTGCTAAATCTTTCGGATTAACTTTCATAGGCCAATGTTCAAAGGATAGTAATCTTTGTTCGTAATCAAAATATTTTGAATGTTTGTATTGTAATGGATAACAGCCATCGTCGAGGCACATGTTTCTAGCTTGAGGGTTCTAACTAAAGTGAGAAATAAAACAAGGAAAGATCTTTATTTATTTATTTATTAAGGAAACAATTTTTCGAAAGTCATCACAAACCTTATCAGGATACAAGCATATAAATTCAGTTAAATAATATCCACAATCATCTAAATTTAGTTTACATAGAGTATAAATTTCATTAAGAACATTTGTATCTTCAGCATATGATGCAACATCTGATAAAACATTGTCATAAAACGTTCTAAAATCTAAGTTATTTAACAATAATATTCTATAATCAATAAGATCTTTAACAGTTATAAATGCATTAATAACTAAAACGCTAAAACACACAACAACACCAGTTTCTTTACTCTTAAACCCTATGGTTCGCTCGTTTAGCAAGGAAGCCGTCCAAATGGTAAAGTTTTCGGATAAGAAATTTTCTACTACATCACGAGCAATCAGTTCGACAGCAGTAGTTAGGAATTCACACCAATTTCTACTACGTCACTTTCGTCACGAACAATCAGTTTGGCAGCAGTCTCTAGGAATTCACGCCAATCATCATAACTTAGGGGGATGGTGATCTGATCTTCGGGTAGGTTAAACAGCGTGTTGACAATTTTCACACTTGGAATCATACCTCTCGCAACACTGAGTCCAGTTGTAATGTTGAAATGACGTACTGGTAGACAGAGTTCTCCCAAAAGCTTCATTTCATTTTTAATTTCTATTCTAGCTGCTAGCACCATTTGATCAAAATATTCCCAACACGTGGATTCGGTAGACATGTTTGAAGAACAATCACTCATCACGGCTACAACTCGACTAAAAGTTATGAACGCATTTCTGGTTTCTTACATACACTTCACCCCTTCCCTTTGCTGTAAGTTCTGGAAATAATAGTTTAGACAACGCCCATCCACTATCTCTTCAGCTAAATTCACACGACTTGCGTGCCAAAAATCATTAAATAATTCTTCAGATTGGTACTTTGAGTAACTGTAACATAGCGAGAATTGAAAGATTTGATTTTGCTCCTTCGTTGAGCCAACATATATCTACCATAAAGTCTATTAATTTAAACAACCGTGTTTTGAAGAAAATCAGCTAAAAGGATTAAAATATTACATCTCAAGTCTTCTAAATACTCTTAACATCGGTCTTGTTTGAAGTTAACTGAAAAACAATTCGGTTCTTGAAAGCACTTTCAATTAGTTTAACTCCGATCGAACTTTTCAGTATTTTCTTTAGTGTATTTGTACGATAATGGCTATTGGAAGTTATTTATGTTACACTGGTTACAGAACGGCATTTGAAGGTTGAACTTAAAGTGAAGTATTTGCTGGCGATTGATTGCTTTTTCTTCTACGGAGACGAGGAACTTGCAACAGCATAGAGGGGAAGACTTCATATTCTATTCTTCTAAAGATAAATAATTCTTTGCTTCTTAAACTCGGGATGAACACATCTTGAGAGGGTTTTTTCTACGTGTTTAATCTTTAAATCTTAATGCTAGATAGGCACTTAACGCAATTTCGAGTTACGAAAAAATTTAGGATTCCATTTCCTCTGGCGTTGTGGGAAGCGGAATCTTGCTTTCCCGATCTTCGCCGAAAGTGCTCCTTTCAAATCCTTTGGTCCACGTTCAAAAGATGTCGTTGTTGAATAATTAGGTTAATAGGGCAAATTTTTAGAACGTTCTATTCGTAATTCCTGTTCAAATTCATAACCAGGTTTTTCATCTATAGAAGGTTGTAAGGAATTCCAATTGTTGTTGCTTGACGATATAAGAACGTGTATACGTTTCAGGTTTCAGAGTAGTTTGAGCAAGATCGTAACTTCGTAACTCATCTGTATTAGTTACAATTAAACAGCCAAGAACCGGATAACTTTAAGGCCTACTTAGAAACAACTGACCAATCAAATGTATATTTAGTTACCGGTTCAGACTTGTGATCAATATAAGTTTCCGTTTCTATGAACATTTCCTGTTTTGCTCAAATCCTGTAGAAATTAAAATTCTAATAACACTTCCTGTTTATTATATATTTTGTTTTAACCGAAAATCCAAGCTGTTTCGCTTAAACCACATCTTGGAATAAATCCAGCTGTTTTAATTATCGACCAAGCCTTTGAATACCTTTTATTTCTTTCTTGGAATATTGTTAATTAAAATACATAGGTTTATTTCGCAACTCCTCTTCGTAAAACCGATAATAGGTATCCTAGATTTCTAAATAATTTGGAGTAGTTATATCATTTATATTTTAAATCAATTTCGTAGTCAATTAGGATATAACTTTAAATAAAACTTTTACTTAAAGTGTTTAGTATTCAAGTCATCCTTAAAGGAGGTTGTAGGCCTCATAAAAACTTCTTCATCATCAACAACATTGTCATCAAGCGTGTTACTACTTTCATAAACAGAATCAGGCTTTAGGAATTTAGTTGGCCTAACGATTGGCTCTAATGGTTCTGTCTTAATCACCGGTTCTGGTTTTAACTTTGGAACGCTTACGTTTTTAGTATTTTCCAAGATCGGACAAGGGTTGTGTAATAGGTTTCAAAAACTTATTAAGCGCATCATCTTCTTCGTTTCTCTCCAGCTTTAGAGCTAGGTACTTTTTACGGATGCTATTCGCGGCTTCAATTATTCTACGCTTGACATCCTTGTCTAACTTGTTAAGGTCCATGGTTATAGAAAACTAAACAACCTAGTGATCCTGATGATCGTAGTGATCCTGAGCAACCTGATCCTGGCGAACCTGGTGATTCTGAACCGGGTACGGGTGGTTTAAGTGGTTCCAGTTGTTCGGGGTAGCAGTGGTACAAGTGGTTCCAGTTGTTCAGTTGGAGCTGTTATAAAGGTTTACTGAGGTTTAACAGGTCTGTACTCTATAACGTCATAGATCATACTGAGCTTTGATGTGAGTATTAGGATAATATATAGGTGTCGAATTTATTTCGATATCTTCCTTTATTAATTTCACTATCTTTAACAATCACCAAGAAACCATACTTGTCTTTCCAACAGTCAGAACAAATAAGTTTAAACTTATCGAAGTCCATGTCTGTGTTAACATGATCATCGTAAATATGTTTTAAGTTTGTATCGTCTTGCTTAAATAAAATAAGCATATTTGCATTGTCGCGTACCAACTGTTTGGGTATTTTCGAATATGTCTGACATAAATAGAAAGAGTCCACTGCATTATGTCTACCCATACAGAAATAGTTTCGTATTTTATCCTGCTTCTCACACGCAACATCGTCAAATATAAAGACAGAATTAGGTTTTGCTCGCACTGGATCGATGACGTCATCATTATCACTGTATCCGAAATACTTTATTCCAGCAATAAGTTTTAAGGCTGATTCTAGAAATTTATATTTTTCCTGCTGCAGAGATTTTGAATATACGTAAACGTTTTCAAATTTTATTCCATTCACATCCACCAAGAGACTTAGCAAGACATTAGTTTTACCACAATTACTAGGACCACATATTAGAGCACGTATTGTATTAGGAAGCAGTTCTCCATGTCGGTTATTAGGTCTTTTCCTCAGCAGCATGTCAAAATTACCGATATTTATACTGATACGTTGCTTTTCCTTTCGCATAACTATAAATAGGACCTAACCGCTACGACTGTATCATTTGTAATGAGAGCGTTGAGTGGTGCAGGTGTCTTAAATAGTACTATTAACAACTTACCATTAGAACTTCATTTACCGGGTTATTCATATTGCGGTCCAGGTACTCCATTAAGAGAGAGGTTAGCGCGAGGTGATAGACCCAAGAATAAATTGGATAGTTTTTGTAAAATAGTAAGGACTTAAATCAACGACATAAGGCAGATCAAATATTGGAAGATAGGGCTTGGAAGCGAGTTAAAGCAAAAGATTCCACGTTTGGCGAAAAGACTGCTGCTTGGCTAGTTACTAACGCTATGAAAGTAAAACGTAAAGTAGGAGCTGGTAGACGTCGTGGAAGTACATGTGGTAAATCCATGTGTTCTGTTGTCCGAAAAATTAAAAAACATTTAGGTAGTGGAGATGTGAGTAAGAAGAAAACGTTGAGTAATTTGTTGAAAGCTGCAAAAAAGACAGTTAAGCACATTGGTGGACGGAGAAAAGTTAAAGTCCCTAGAGTTATACCTCTTCCTAAAATTGGAGGAATTCTTCCTTTAATACCGATATTTGCCGGGCTTAGTGCCCTCGGCGCATTGAGCGGTGGGGCCGCGACCATTGCAAAAACAGTCAATGAAGTTCAAGCAGCAAAGGAAAAGTTAAAAGAGGCTCAGCGACATAACGAAACAATGGAGGCCATCGCTCTGGGTAAAAAAGGTAGCGGTCTCTATTTGAAAAAATATAAGAAAGGTTATGGGTTATACTTGAAAAAGATGCCAAAAAACTACCAATAAAACTACCCGATCGCCCATTAACCGATCACGATATTAAACATTATGTTTCAGTGTTAAAAATACCCAATTTTAGAGGCGTTTTCATGCGAGATACTCTCCCTAAAAAACCCAAACCTATAGAATGCGGTATTCTAAATTTCTAAATTTAGATGGTTTTAACATTCCTATACAACAAAAATCTGTAAATAAAGTGGCAAACTATCCATTGTGTCAGTCATGTCGCATACGTTCACATTGAAAGGTCAAACTCATTCTCTTGAAGCAGTGTTCGTTCCGCCAATTGAACTTGATTCAAAATACGATTATTCTTTAGCTCTAATATCGCTAAACACTTGGAATTCCATACCAAACATTGAACCTGGTAGAAACAAGTTTTATTACACTGTTAAATCTGAAACAAATTCGTTTAAAATACCAACAAGCTCATACGAGATTGAAGACATTGAGGCTTATATCCATAAGAAATTAGTTAGCGAAAAGGCTACAGTTGATCAAAAATAGGAAGCATTTTCTCTAACGCCGAACAATAATACGCTAAAGTGTGAACTTAGAAGTAAATACGGCATAGATTTTTGACCAACAGATAGTATCGGGAAGCTCTTGGGATTTTCCAATCGTGTACTTGCTGCAAATACCTGGCACGAGTCGGATCTACCCGTAAATATTATACAAGTCGTTACAATAAGAGTTGAGTGTAACATAATTTCTGGTTCCTATTATCTAAACAATCCATCTCATACTTTATACGAGTTTGCGCCAACTGTTGATCCCGGTTATAGTATAAATATCGAGCCAGCCAATCCTATTTTTCTGCCGGTTAATCGGAAAGTCATAGATAACATCACACTTACAATCTTAGACCAGAATTCTAAACCGGTTAATTTTCGAGGAGAAGAGGTTGTCATTCGTGTAGAATTTAGACGTAATGCTAGTGTTTGAGCATATAAGCAGTAACACAACTACTCCCACGTCATTTGTACAGAATACGTCGTCGAGTGCACTCTCGTTTAGAAATATATCAATTTTGTTCTCACGCAGCAAACAATACGGATATCATGTCAGGAAAACTTCAAATATTCAATCAAATCAAGAGCGATGAGTCAATCGTTCGAGAAGAATGGCATACGTATCACCCGTTCACTAAAGCCTTTAACTACAGCGATGAAATCGAGATTGTTATTAATCAGCAAGATGCCTATTTAGACATGTCTGAAGCCGAACTTTACATCGAAGGAAAATTCCAAGTCGTAGTACCAGAAAATAAGACCGGTAGTGCAGAATTAACAAATAATGCAGGTGTTTTTCTCTTTGAATCTATAACTTATGAGTTAAATGGCAGAGAAGTTGAAAAAGTACGAGATCCCGGCATTGTAAGCAGTGTTAGAAGTTATCTTTGTTTAAACCCAAATGAAAGTCGCGCTTTGGATATAGCCGGATGGAATAAAGGCAAAACTTTCGATGATACTCTAATAGGATTTACTTACCGCATTCCGTTAAGTTTTATTTTCGGAATTTTTGCCGACTATAAAAATGTCCTTATGGGAAAACAGAAAATTAAATTAGTTCGTGCAAGGCATGATAATAATTGTTATAAAGCGGATGGTGATACTACTGCATCGATAACAATTAATTCTATCGAGTTGAAGGTTAAGCACGTTTACCCGAGCGATGCTGCCAAACTTGTTCTTTTGAATGATATTGCAAAGAATAAACCTATATTTATTCCGTTTAGACATTGGGAAATACATGAACTGCCAGCATTAAGAAGCACAAAGAGAGACATTTGGACTGTTAAGACAATGACGGAGAGAGCTCGCTATGTTGTAGTTTTTTTCATGACAAACCGAAAGGATAATATAAAAAGTCATTGTGACATGTTTGATAATTTGAATATAACCGATCTAAGGCTTTATCTAAATTCTGAAGTTTACCCGTACGAGTCGATGAATTTAAATTTCGGCAGCAAACAATATACAGGGGCTTACCGAATGTATACAGATTTTCAAAAAAGCTATTTTGGAAAGGCATTCAGCGAACCACTAATAAAATTTGTAGAATTTGACGAACGTGCATTATTTGTAATTGATTGCTCCAAGCAAAATGAGGTCATAAAAGCCTCTAATATTGATGTCAAATTAGAGTTTCAAAGTTCCGAAAACTTTGCCGATAACACTCGCGCATTCTGCATTATTATTCGCGATTGTGTGCTAGAATATCAGGCATTAACTGGAGTTGTGAGAGAACTTCAATAAATTAGCGCCTAAAGCCTCTTTCTTAGTCAGTACTTTAACAACTGTCAAAAGATGAAGTTCGCTGTGGTTGACGTTAAAGGATATTGCATTCCCGAATAGTAGAGGTTCCCGCCCTTGGAGAAGATAGCCTTTTCCCGTCCTTGGAGAAGATTTACCTTATTGGCCAAGAAAGAGGCGTGGGTTGCTCTTATCAGGCCAAGAAAGAGGCGCACTTCGGCAAACCTCGGGTTACGTAATCGGCAAACCTCGGGTTACGTAATCGGCAAACCTCGGGTTACGTCATCGGCAATCATCGGCGCTAAATCATCGGCGTTACGTCATCGGGGTTATGTGGTTAAGTAGACGTCCTCAGGTCAAGTGGTTATTTTACGCCGCCGCCATTTTGAAAATAAAAAACCACTGGGATTTGAACCGGGGATAATTCCGTAACGAAGCACCTCGTCCCAACGCCTAATCCATGGAGCCACGAGGGTATATTGATTATTAATGTTAAATAGTAGAAGAGATAATTGTATGTGTATGCCCTACCGTTAGTTAAAATATTAGTCAATAAATCAGTCGTTTAGTTACTATATGGTGCGCTGTGTAGTATTTGGTGGGTAAAATTATAACGATTATTGATTATTTGTTTACTAATAGTAAAGCTGATTTCGGTAAAATTGTCAAGAATTACGATATAATGGTTACAGTGATAACAGGAAAAATATTATTTTTAAAAAAATATAAGGATGTTTATAAACCGACACAGATGAATTTATCCTAATATGGTTTCATTAAACAAACAATATTTTATTTTAAAGTTGAGAATTATTTACTAGCGGTTGTAACGAAAAACCGAGAAATTGTGATAAATTATTTTAAAAGATAGCAGAAGCCAACCACAGATATTGTTCGTAGGTACAGGAAGTATAAAGTTTTTTACTAAAATATAAAAAAAATCTAAAAAACGGCTTTAGAAAAAAATCATAAAACTTTAATATATATATTTTTTATAGATAGTTAATGTAGTTAAGCAAACCATCTCCAAAGGCGTAATAAGTCTTAGATAAAACAGTAAGGTGACCAGGTATGTATAACACACAGCGACCCCATTCAAAATTTTTTATTTTTTAGTAAAATATTTAAATCCTAAAAAAGGGACCAGAAAATTCATAAAAATTTAATATACATGTTTATAGATGGTTAAAATCGTAAAGTAAATCAGTAACAAAGAGCTACAGTTCTTAGATACATTGGCAAGGTAAACAAGTATGTATTACGTACCGTGACCGTTTCAAAAATACGGTGATATTAAAAAAAATGTAGTAGTGGTAAAAAAAATATATAAGAAAAAACATACAATTTGTACATACTGTAAGTGCTAAAGCCAGACCACAAAGATGATATTAAAAATATATTAAATGAAAAATTATGAAGAAAAAGCATTTAGCGGTTAAAAATATGCAAGAGCGAATTTACAAAAAAAATTGACGAATAAACTAGTTTTGAAAAATATATATAACAGTAAAGATATTTAAAAAACATGTCCTAAAAAAAGAAAGTGAGAGAGAGATATTGTGGAGCGTGAAAAAACCTAAATATTTTAAATTTAACTAAAATAAACTGAATTACCTTTGCAGCAGCAGCAACAATGTATATATAATCCAAACACAAAATCAGGTAAATTATTCAAACACAAAAAAAACACACACTATCGCTGCTCAATGAAAAATACCCCAATATTAGGTATTTATATATATTATTTGAGAAAAAAACAAAATAATATATAATAAAAGCCTTCTATTAGAATATGTATAGATCTTTGATAAACACTATAACACGAACGAGTTGAAATCTGCGCTAAAATTAGAATGTATTTGTTTTGATATTTTCCAGAGACTAGCCAGGATGTAAAAAAAAAAGATGATAATTTCTATTTGTTAGGTGTTATTTATGCTTTATTAAATAATACAATTTTACACACACATAATATGTAAAAGAGAGAGATAGATGACTAAAATAAACTAAAGCAAAACAAACCCTTATTTAAGGAAAAATATGAGTAATAGAGCTTAAAAATAATGTGTTTGTTTGATAAAATAATATACCCAAAAGTGAAAGAAAAAAAAAACAACGAAAGGCTAACTGATATCAACTAAAAATTCGAAAATTGGGCTTTGTGGCGCCATCTGTTGGAGAATAGTCCCTCGTTGGTTGCCTACATATTAGGAGGCTTATTACTGAAGCTATTCTACAGGGAGTTTATTGTCAATGTTAAGCTAAAATAGCAAAATGTCTATGGAGCCAATTTCAATATTTATTTCCGAAAATACATCGTCTATATCCGCAAAAATATAATACAAAAATGTGAAGGGCACAGTGTAGATCTGTATAATAGAAAGTAAAAGTTGTTTATCAGAAATTATATTAAGTTATGCCGTTCGGATGCTAAAAGTGTACCCTCCTAAAAATAATGGAAAATTAGAAGTTTATTCGCTTATTTCCAAATAACAGCACTGTTTTTCCAAATAACAGTATTTTAAATAACAGCCCTGTATTTTCAAATAACAGCCCTGTTTTTCCAAATAACAGTATTTTAAATAACAGCCCTGTATTTTCAAATAACAGCCCTGTATTTTAAATAACAGCACTGTATTTCCAAATAACAGCCCTGTATTTTCAAATAACAGCCCTGTTTTTCCAAATAACAGCCCTGTATTTTAAATAACAGCCCTGTATTTTCAAATAACAGCCCTGTTTTTCCAAATAACAGCCCTGTATTTTAAATAACAGCCCTGTATTTTCAAATAACAGCCCTTTTTTTAAATAACGGCACCGTTTTTCAAATAACGGCACTGTATTTTCAAATAACGGCACCGTTTTTCGAAAAACGGCTCTGTATTTTCAAATAGCAGCCCTGTTTTTTTAATAACGGCACTGTATTTTCAAATAACGGCACTGTATTTCTAAATAACGGCACTGTATTTTCAAATAACAGCCCTGCTTTTTAATAACGGCCCTGTATTTCCAAATAACAGCATACGCCAACCGTGCAAAGTAGAACCTTATCTATAATATTACGCAATTGTCTCGTGACCTTGAGATTTCAAACTATTTACCGAGGAGACAGGAGACAGGAAGACATGACGTCATCGCGGCTTCTGGCAGCTGTGTTGTGATTGGTTGAAGTCAAAAGGATTATAATTTACTCATATCAGATACGCTTTAGATATGTAAATGAGGCTTATCAATATCCGGTGACCTTGAGGGGGGCAACCTTTTATGTCGCGGGACACGGGACACGGGACACGGGACATCTGTTCTATGACGTCATCTCTCAAGACGAGTCTGGGTCGCTAGCGACGCGAGAAAAGGAGAAAGGAAGACAAGATAACACCTTAAAGAGAAAAGAGACAAACCACGATGACGTCATAGAACAGATGTCCCGTGTCCCGTGTCCCGCGACATAAAAAGTTGCCCCCCTCAAGGTCACCGGACATTGATAAGCCTCATTTACATATCTAAAGCGTATCTGATATGAATAAATTATAATCCTTTTGACTTCAACCAATCACAACACAGCTGCCAGAAGCCGCGATGACGTCATGTCTTCCTGTCTCCTGTCTCCTCGGTAAATAGTTTGAAATATCAAGGTCACGAGACAATTGCGTAATATTATAGATAAGGTTCTACTTTGCACGGTTGGCGTATGCTGTTATTTGGAAATACAGGGCCGTTATTAAAAAACAGGGCTGTTATTTGAAAATACAGTGCCGTTATTTGGTAATACAGTGCCGTTATTTGAAAATACAGTGCCGTTATTAAAAAAACTGGGCTGTTATTTGAAAATACAGTGCCGTTTTTCGAAAAACGGTGCTGTTATTTGAAAATACAGTGCCGTTATTTGAAAAACGGTGCCGTTATTTAAAAAACAGTGCTGTTATTTGAACATACAGGGCTGTTATTTAAAATACAGGGCTGTTATTTGGAAAAACAGGGCTGTTATTTGATAATACAGGGCTGTTATTTAAAATACAGGGTTGTTATTTGGAAAAACAAGGCTGTTATTTGAAAATACAGGGCTGTTATTTAAAATACAGGGCTGTTATTTGGAAAAACAGGGCTGTTATTTGAAAATACAGGGCTGTTATTTAAAATACTGTTATTTGGAAAAACATGGCTGTTATTTGAAAATACAGGGCTGTTATTTAAAATACTGTTATTTGGAAAAACAGTGCTGTTATTTGGAAATAAGCGAATAAACTTCTAATTTTCCATTATTTTTAGGAGGATACACTTTTAGCATCCGAACGGCATAACTTAATATAATTTCTGATAAACAACTTTTACTTCTATTATACAGATCTACACTGTTAATTTTTGTATATATTTTGCGGATATAGACGGTGTATTTTCTGAAATAAATATTGAAATTGGCTCCATAGACATTTGTATTTTAGCTTAACGTTGACAATAAACTCCTGTAGAATGCTTCAGTAATAAGCCTCCTAATATGTAGGCAACCAACGAGGGATATTCCCCAACAGATGGCGCCAAACCCAATTTTCAATTTTTAGTTGATATCAGTTAGCCTCGGTCGTTTTTTTTCTTTCACTTTTGGGTATTTTATTTTATCAAACAAACACATTATTTTTAAGCTCTATTACTCATATTTTTCCTTAAATAAGGATTTGTTTTGCGTTATTTTAGTCATCTATCTCTCTCTTTCCATATTATGGTGTGTAAAATGTATTTAATAAAGCATAAATAACAATTAACAAATGAAATTATCATCTTTTTTGTGGTTTTACATCCTGGCTAGTCTCTGGAAAATATCAAAACAAATACATCATTTTAGTGCAGTTTAACTGTTCGTGTTATAGTGTTTATAAAAGATCATACATATTCTAATAGAAGGCTTTTATTATATATTATTTTGTTTTTTTCTCAATAATATATATAAATACCTAATATTGCGGTATTTTTCATCGAGCAGCGATAGTGTGTTTTTTTGTGTTTGAATATTTACTGATTTTGTGTTTGATTATATATACATTGTTGCTGCTGCTGCTGCAAAGTAATTCAGTTTATTTTAGTTAAATTTAAAATATTTAGGTTTTTCACGCTCCACAAATCTCTCTCTCACTTTTTTTAGCATGTTTTTTAAATATCTTTACTGTTATATATTTTTTCAAAACTAGTTTATTCGTCCATTTTTTTGTCAAATTCGCTCTTGCATATTTTTAACCGCTAAATGCTTTTTCTTATAATTTTTCATTTTATATATTTTTATTATCATCTTTGTGGTCTGTCTAGAAACTTACAGTATGTACAAGTATGTTTTTTTATATATTTTTTTACCACTATTTTTTTAATATCACCTATTTTGAAACGGTCACGGTACGTAATACATACTTGTTTACCTTGACTATGTATCAAGAACTGTAGCCCTTTTACTGATTTACTTACGATTTTAACCATCTATAAACATGTATATTAAAAGTTTTTATGAATTTTCTGGTACCCTTTTTTTTAGGATTTAAATATTTTACTAAAAATAAAAAAATTTTGAATGGGTGTGTATATCCTGGTCACCTACTGTTTTATCTAAGACTTATTACGCCTTTGGAGATGGTTTGCTTAACTACATTAACTATCTATAAAAAATATATTTTAAAGTTTTATGATTTTTTCTAAAGCCATTTTTAGATTTTTTTATATTTTAGTAAAAAACTTTATACTTCCTGTACCTACGAACAATATCTGTGGTTGGCTCTGCTATCTTTTAAAATAATTTATCACAATTTCTCGGTTTTCGTTACAACCGCTAGTAAATAATTCTCAACTTTAAAATAAAATATTGTTTGTTTAATGAAACCATATTAGGATGAATTCATCTGTGTCGGTTTATAAACATCCTTATATTTTTTAAAATAATATTTTTCCTGTTATCACTGTAACCATTATATCGTAATTCTTGACAATTTTACCGAAATCAGCTTTACTATTAGTAAACAAATAATCAATAATCGTTATAATTTTACCCACCAAATACTACACAGCGCACCATATAGTAACTAAACGACTGATTTATTGACTAATATTTTAACTAACGGTAGGGCATACACATACAATTATCTCTTCTACTATTTAACATTAATATTCAATATAACCCCGTGGCTCCATGGATTAGGCGTTGGGACGAGGTGCTTCGTCACGGAATTATCCCCGGTTCAAATCCCAGTGGTTTTTTATTTTCAAAATGGCGGCGGCGTAAAATAACCACTTGACCTGAGGACGTCTACTTAACCACATAACCCCGATGACGTAACCCGAGGTTTGCCGATTACGTAACCCGAGGTTTGCCGATTACGTAACCCGAGGTTTGCCGAAGCGCGCCTCTTTCTTGGCCTGATAAGAGCAACCCACGCCTCTTTCTTGACCAATAAGGTAAATCTTCTCCAAGGGCGGGAAAAGGCTATCTTCTCCAAGGGCGGGAACCTCTACTCCGAATTTATTGCTAAAGAACTCGCAATCTACGATGGATGTAAAATGTATGGTTATGTTTTTAAGCCAACCACACCGTTTCATGAGCTGAGTTTTAACAATCAACGTCAAATTAAGTATCTTTCCGAAAATCATCATTGAATCCCCTATAGTTGTGGAGAAGCCCATTATGAAGAAATTTATTCTATACTCTATGAAGCCCTCCAAGATGTCGACACTATATATGTTAAAGGACGCGTGAA
Source organism: Listronotus oregonensis (assembly GCA_019359885.1). Lineage (NCBI taxonomy): Eukaryota > Metazoa > Arthropoda > Insecta > Coleoptera > Curculionidae > Listronotus > Listronotus oregonensis. The sequence goes on along the minus strand of JAHBCN010005462.1, from coordinate 38,922 downwards.
AGAAGATTTCTTGCTTAAAATATTTAGTGAGATTAAGAATATAAATAGTTTAGAATATAAAATGCCAAATATTGTTAATTTGGAATGTGTTTACGGCATTGTGCCGAAATTAGATATAGATCAAAGTAATTGCAGATTCCATAGCTCCCCTATGTGTGTATGTAGCGTTAGAAATGCCACTATATTGTATAATTATATTGTAAGTCTTTTAACCCAAATAAATTATGTTTAATAATTATAGTTTATTATTTATACCTACCTTCTAGTCAGTCTGCATTCATTAATCAGCCATCCTTCAAAGTGTTCACATGTCTAGGGCAGTTGAGTTAAAAGTTAGGTTAGAAAAGTATATACATAACCTCAACAAACTAAAGCAAAGTATTGAGTTTTATCAAGATAAGAAGTTGTTACTGAGGGCTTTTAATAACTTAAAATTATAATGGAGTGGGAAGATGCATTTACAAATCCTTCAAGAAGCAGCCCAACAGCAGTGACAGCTCCAAACAGGCTTGTTCCAGCCCGAATTTATGAAGTTAATAGCGTCCTTAAGATACAGTTTCATTAGTATGAAGTACGTCTGCTATATAATAATGAATATTCTTTTGTCTTTAGTCGAGAAGAATTTGATGAGTTTTTAAGCATATTTCTAATCCATGTACACAGCGGTTGGTGTGATCTACATACAATTATTGGTATGAAGAGGAAGACCGAGAGATGACTATTGGCCATCTTGGAGGATCTTTTCTGTGCTTAGATACTATAGAAATATTATTGATTAAATCGCATGTACATGAATTATATGCTTTAAATAAAGATGTTTAATACTATTTTCTTTTTTATCTCCCTAGCTAAATTAACCCTTATTATTATTATAGACTGAAATAAAACAAATAATTTTGGTAATGGTGTTTTATTATGTATAAAAAAACATATATAAATAACATATAACAATGTAAATATCAAACGGTTAAAGCCTTAAAATAAGCACAACGCCAAGTCTTAAAATAAATATAATAATTTGCCTAATATTACACTAACTAATAACCCTATTAAGGCATAGCTACCAAAGGAAATTGGGACAAAAATAGCTACCTGCAATCAGTCTTAACTTATGGAATCCCCAATGATTCCTTATATAATAATAGATCTCTATGACCCCAAGCAAGCGTGTACTCTTGGTTGGGTATAATGTAACGCTTATCGTCCGCGTATGATAGCGCTACCTTATTTTTCAGCTCGACATACATATCGTGTAATTGCGAGCGGAAAGTTAACATTTTCCGATATATTTGCGAGCCCTCCACGTCAACCGCTGCCTTATAATCCTCAAGACTTAACTGTTTTTTGGTGACGTGGTCGGGAACGCCCTTAGCCTTCTTTGTTAACTCACCCTCTACATTTACGCAATATGCTTTCGCCCCAGTTCCATAGAACTCCCACACAATTTTACCTGCATATTCATCCTTCATGCGCCCCAAGACTGATAAATTTACAGGAACGTTATGTGGGTTATCCTGCGAGTAATTAGATGTATCAAACCTGTCTAAATTTTCGCTCATATCATTATAGAAATTTTCGGTAGTTACATGCAAAATTAGGGAGTCAGTATCAGTATAGAGTAAGGTAGCATTATTCCCGTATTTAGGTTTAATATACCCATACAAAAAGTCATACATAATGGTCTTGGAAATTTCCAAAATGTAAACTCAGCATAAATTGGTTTATTATATACGACTTTTTGTTTGCGCATCTAATAGGGCAAATTTTCGCTAAAAATAGAAATATCTTTAAAATGCGACTTCGACATCAACGCTTCCGCACCTAACTTCCTACCAATATTTTCCCAGTGGGTACAAGTTTAACGTCTACTCTTTCTCCACATTTTCCATAGTTTTGCCAAACACGGCATTATTCATTAATTTAAAAAAAATCTTTTCAAACTTATTTTTAGCCATATTACGCTTTGCCGTGTTTAAGTCGATATATGAATTTAGCCAGGGAGATTGATCGAAACTTAGTACGCGGTGAATTTTGTGAGCTTAAGCCCATGGTCTAAACATTGACGCAAATTTTGATAATGTATAATATATTTTGATTTATTTTCCAAATTTGGTATTAATTTATTAATTTTGACTTTGGCTTCTGGCGACGGCATAGATTGTGGGCAAAAGGGTAGTTCGTTGTGCGCGTAATGGAGCTCTTCCGGATACTCCAAATCAACTTCTAAAATGCACCCGGTATTTGAATCTTTAGCTATATTCATATTATCTAAATTTTAAATTTCTTCTTCGCTAAGCCACTTATAGCCACCTGTTGGTAAATATTGAGACATGACTGCCCCGTATAAATTGGTAGCATCCAAGTACATAATGTAGGAGGAAGGTTTAGAAGCGTCGTAATTAGGGATAAATTTATTATTCGCGACTGCTTTCCTTACACTTCATTGGCTAACACCCCCGCGGATTCCGTGTTTAAAGAAGTGTATCATCTCTAGATTCTTAAGTAGCTCCAGCTCGATTTTAGTCGCCTTTAGGGCGCTGGAGAGGGAAAGTTCGGGCAAAGTAAAAAACGATGCTGGGACTAGCTTATATGTAGCTAAACACACTTCTCTAAAGTTCTCAAATACATCTGCTAACAATAAAACGTCGGATTTTAAATATATATCTGAATAATGGCCTACAGTTTGACATTTAAACAAGTTCCATACAGCTATAGCACGCTTATAATCATCATCAGTGATATGCTCGTCCTTGAGCTCATTATAAAAGTCATCTTGTGATGGGAGCTTATCATCCTCTAATTTTGAAAATGAATCCACGTAAGAATATGGGAAAACACCCTTCTGTCGAATGAGCTGAAATTTTTCTTCGTCAGGGAAATATTTCCTAACTTCGCGACATTGTTCTGATTTTAAATTTTTACTTAATTTATCTAGGCCTGTTGCCATAAAACGAAAACTATCTAAAAATCTTAACTTTAAAAATACCTGCTGCTGTCTACCTTCCTTGTTTTCGATATTATCCACCAAAATATGTTTGGTAAAAGAAATATACCTCTCCTTATTTTGAGGGATAACATCGACTCTTTCCTGCGCAAGAGCCAACTCTTTGACGAATAGGTGGGCATCAAAACCGGACATGTTGTGGAAGAATATAGGGATAAAGGTTTGGACTTTGTAATTAAGATTGCATACAGAGTGAGCTGCACCTCGAAATTGTCCCGTTAGATGGCAGTGATCCCTAACTCTTTCCTCTTCTACACTAAACGGTTTTTCGCAAATATGGCAGTTAGATGCCTCGCAAAACTCATTCTCTTGTTCGAGAGTTAAAGGAGCCATTGGTACAATATTTTTTTAAAATTGGTTATAAATCGACTTGCAATCGGTTTCTAACCAATTTACGAATATTTTATGCGGCCATTGGCCCCTAAAGCTCTTGAAAATAGAATGAGCGTCGTCGAAATCACATTTAATATAGTAAGCGAAAGAGTAAGGGGTATGTTTATGTGTTTTAACAGTATAGGACATTTCGGGATCCAGCTCCTTTTCCTCTGTAGTAGTATCTAAGGGCTCAAGGATTGTCTCAAAGTCGGCGTAGACAACAAAAGGTACTTTTAATTTATTTTCAAATTCCGTAAATTTAAGCAAATTCTCAGGGACCTCTTCGCCATATTTATTTTTCTTTAAATTAGTTGTCGGAACTTTAGCTAACACGTGACCGCAATCATGCTCTTGATGAGCTTTTAATTTTTGCCCAGAATAAAAGTATGATAAACATCCATCACATAAATACTTTGCGCCACCATGATGTTTAGATAATTGACTTGAGACCAGGCGAGACATGCTAGTTATTAAACAATAGTGCTGATTGCCAAAATCATCGCTAATGAGTAATAAGTTAACATGTTTCTCCTTTCGAGATCTAGTAAAATATAAAGGACCAACAACTTCAATAATATTTCTACAATCTTCATACGTTCTATCAAGTCCGTAAACGTTGATAGAAATATTATTGAGCTGCTCAAATTTAGAAATTTCGATAAGTTTGATTGGAAATTCCATACCTGTAAAGTCCAGCTCGTGGGCATACTTCTGGTAGTGTGAAATACGCTCGCGGTCGTGATTTACCTCATCTTTATGCAGGCCTGCTAAGACTGACCACATGAAACATTTCTCGTCTGCGTTTTGAATGTTGACTATAGCTTTTTTCGCCTCAATCTCCTTGGGTAGCGGTAGATAAGACGATGCCTTAATAGGGTTGATCTTATTAATACTAATTTCTTAATGGAGGAGCTGTTCCAAGGCCCAACCTGTAAAAAGAAAAATTTGTTGAAATACTTGTTTAAACGAGTTAAAACCTGTAAATAAATACCTAAAACCTGCAAATAAATGATGAATCATAACGCTAAAATCAACAAATGAGTCATGAGATTGTGTGCGAGTTAAAGCTTGTTAATGTGCTAATAATAAGATTATTCACCACTATCTTTTTCTGCAAACTCCGTAGCCCTTTTATCAAGGATTGCAGAAAACTGGTCGAACAGCTCCTCCAAATCGGTTCCCTCACTCACCAGTCGGAATTTGGAATTAAACGACTTGATCTCTGACGTCTCTTTGGTTTGCAGAAGGAAGCGACCGAAGAGCTCCATACCCACTTTCAGGTGTTGGAATCTATGCAGATTATCCCCTACCAACTTGACGAATTTGTTTCTAAATTGTGCTAAATAACTCTTCACGTTGGTAGGGGTCTCCTTCGCTGATAATCGGTATGTAGCAATCCGGCATCTAAAAGCTGTTTTTACTAATTCTACTCCTTCCTCCTGCTCCACGCAACAATTGGAACGATGACGTAGGGTGCGCAAATGCCCAGACCAGCGGTTGGTGGGAATGTCTTGGCGGCACACCCTACAATGTTGCGTGGCAGACGTCGATGGTTCTGTAATTAAAATTAAATAATTAGTTCCCCTGAATAATACATTTAATTAAATAAAATTAACTATAATTTTAACACATTTTAGTTTTATACGCACCATTATTGAGATCAAGTCTAGCCTTCTTCGCTATAGGTCCCATCAGCTCTTCAGCAGCACCCCTTTTTGGAGCAGGATGCTTCTCTCTCTGGTGGCGCTGAAAAGCCCCGTCCGACTTGCATACGCGTTGACAAAGTTGACAAATTTTGATTGCCGGACGGCAGTCTTTATGGCGAGTTAAATTTAATTTACTGGCGAATGAGGCTGTACAATATTCACATATTAAAACAATGCTGTTAATATCGGTGTTTATTCCTTAATATATCTATAATCTAAATAAATTTTAAGTTTGCTCGGAAGGTTAAGTGTTGGCGTCTACTCTACTAGCATTTTTTTGAAATAATTCCAACTAATTTTTTTCTGTTTTAGGATTATTTATTCTTGGCATTTAACACTAATTTAACAATTATATCTAGTTTTCAAGTACATTAATGCTTAATTTAAATATATTTTAGATTTATTTTTTCTGAAGTTAGCAGGATATTTTGAAATTAGTCCTATTATTACAAGTATTTAATTATTTCGGTATTATTATATTCACGATTCTTTTTTTAAATATTATACTTGCATTCTAAGTAGTCTAATATTTCACATTTTTCAAAATTATTCTGTTTTATAAGCAAGAAGCGGGTTTTTATATTTAGATTTATTTTTATTTTTGAAATTAGTCCGTTTTATCACAAATTTTTAATTATTCAACATTCTTATATTATACCAGTGTTCTAAGTAGTCTAATATTTTATATTTTTCAAAATTATTCTCTTTTATGGGCATTAAACTGACTTTCCCTATAATTCAATGTAAAATATTTATACAAATAACTAATATTATTTAGCTAATAACTACTAATGGTGCTTTTTAGAACGTAAAATATAACATGCAGTAATATTAAGATATAGCAATAATAGGTACTTACAAGTTTTGTAGTAACACACTAAATTTCACAAATTCACAATGTCTGTTGTTAGTGCACTTTCAGTAGTTGCTGCTGCTGTTGTAGTGGATGTCTGTTGAATGCAGAGCGTCCTGGTTCTTATCAGGCTTAAATACTCGCAGCTATCTGTTGTGTGATTGGTTAGAGTTAAGGAAGCTAGGCGTCTGGTGTGGGAACGAATTCCTACGCGACTCGTACAAAATAGATCCACTTAGTATTAAGCACATATCGAGGATGACACCATCGGGAACTTCTAGCCTGGCAACCGTTTTGTATTAATTTATTCTGATAAGTATGTAAATGAGTATTTTATTTTAATAGACTATTGTTATGCGTAGTATATAATTTATTCATATCAGATACGCTTTAGATATGTAAATGAAGTTTTAGCGACAACCTGAGTTAAATATATTATTGTCTTGGAATATATTTATGTTTAATGGTAATACAGGGTTACTTTGTTTTTTTAAATATTATTTATTAATAATTTTTTAACGGCTATACCGCTATATATAAATATAGGACTCTATACCCCACGCTTAAGGCTTCAGGCCTGGTGATTAGGCGAGAGAGAGAGAGATCCCGCGTGTTAGGTTTGGCGTGTTTGACAGGCGACAGTTGGCAGGGTCGACAGTTGCTCAACGTCATTATTTGCTTGTGTAATACCTTAAGATGGCGCTTGCATACGTAAGCTAATAAGTCACGTGGTTTGCGAGATATGACAGGTGACAGGTGATAGATGTCTGCTGCCAGGCACCATTTTTTTAGCGCATGCGTAGTAATATATTAGGTATTCATATACGTAAGCAAACTTTTCTAAGTCACGTGGTTCGCGCGCGAGAAATGACAGGTGACAGGTGCTAGATGTCAGTTGGCCGCCGCCATTTTTTTAGCGCAGGCGTAAGGCCTTAAAATAGGTCTAGCCTACGTAAGCAAACTTTTCTAAGTCACGTGGTTTGCGAGATATGACAGATGACAGGTGACAGATGACAGTTGACAGACGCCATTTTTTTAGCGCCTGCGTAAGACCCTAAGATAGGTCTAGCCTACGTATGCAAACTTTTCTAAGGCACGTGGTTCGCGAGATATGACAGGTGATAGGCGACAGATGACAGTTGACCGCCGCCATTTTTTTAGCGCCTGCGTAAGACCCTAAGATAGATCTAGCCTACGTAAGCAAACTTTTCTAAGTCACGTGGTTTTTGATATATGACAGGTGACAGGCCTTATTTGACAGGTGACAGGTGACAGGTGATAGGTATCAGATATTATTAGCCACGCCCTAAATAACACGTCGCACAAGATTCCTAAATATTTAATTACGTCAGAAATATTTAAATAAGTTTCCTAATTAGCATAATCTCGAACACAGGCTGCTCCGGAGCTGGATGCGCATCAATGCCCCATCTAGTTCTACTCGAATCGACGAATTTAAATTTCGGTAGTAAACAATATACAGGAGCTTACCGAATGTATACAGATTTTCAAAAAAGCTATCTTGGAAAGACATTCAGCGAACCACTAATAAAATTTGATCAATTTGACGAGCGTTCTTTATTCGTAATCGATTGTTCTAAGCAAAATGAAGCTATAAAAATCAACAATATCGATGTTAAATTAGAGTTTCAAAGTTCCGAAAACTTTCCCGATGACACCCGAGCATTCTGTATTATTATTCGTGATTGTGTTTTAGAATATCAGGCATTAACTGGTATGGTTCGAGCCTTATAAATTAACATCTAAACCCCCTCTTAGTCAGTACTTTAATAACCAGTAAAAGATGAAGTTCGTCGTAGTTGATGTTCAAGGATATAGTATTCCTGAATTTACTGCTAAAGAACTTGCTATCACGATGGATGCCAAATGTGGAGTTATATTTTTAAGCCAATCAAACCTTTTCATGAGCTGAGTTTTAACCACCAACGTCAAATTAACTATCTTTCTAAAAATCATCATGGAATCCCTTATGGGCGTGGAGAAACCTGTTATGAAGAAATTTATTCGATACTCTATGAAGCTCTCCGGAGGCGTTGACACTATATATGTTAAAGGTATGTAAAGAAGATTTCCTAGTTAAAATATTTGCCAAGATGAATAATAGTTTAGAATATAAAATACCAAATATTGTTAATTTAGAATTTACTTCCGCATTGTTCGAAATTAGATATAGCTTTAAGAGATTTAGATTTATAGTTTCTCTATGTATGTATATAGTGTTAGAAATGCTATATTGTATAATTACGTTGTAAGTCTTTTTTCCGCAAATAAATTATGATTAATAATAATTTGAGTTTTTATACTTACCTCCCAGCCCCCAACATCATTAATCATCCATCCTTCACAGTGTTCATGTCTAAGACGACACAGTTAAAAGTTAGGTTAGAAATTTATCTACATAACCTCAACAAACAAGAAAGATATCAAGTATTATCAGGAGAAACAAGTGTTTGAAGGCTTTTGAAAAGTTAAAGTATAATGGAGCAGGAAGATGTATTTATAACTCCTTCAAGAGGTGGTTAGGAACAGTGTCAGCAACAAACAGACTTGTTCCAGTTCGAATTTATGAAATTAGTGTGCTATCAAGATAAATTTTATCAGCACGAAGTACGTTTACTATATAACGATGATTATTCATTACTTTTTCTCGAGAGGAATTTGACGAGTTTTTAATATTTTCAATCCATGTAATACGGCTATTGTGATTTACATGAAAACATTGGAGAAAACTGTATGATTATTGGTTTGAAGAGGAATGTCGAGATATGACTATCAGTGATACTAAAGAACCCATTTTTTGCTTAGATGCTTCAGAATATTATTGATTAAACCACATGTACATGAATTGTATAATTTAAATAAAGTTTTTATTAGTATATTCTGTTTTTTAATTTCCCTATCCTAATACCTTATAATATTTAGACCTATTGTAGTATAATAATATAATATATGTATGTATAATAAATTAGGATTATTTTAGATTTAATTAATTCTGTTATATTATAATTATTTTAACGTACTGTATATTATAATAATATAGGTTAGATTCACGAGGTCATGTCGGCTATTCAACTGATTACAATGGCGTATTAGTTGCCTATTATGCAAAATATTGTCGAAACGCATTTTCTTGTTTTAAGCAATTAATTTAATAAATAGATTAATTTTGCCTTTAAACGAGAAAAGTGTTTTTATTCAATGTTTCCAAAAACCCCTTTAAATTAAAATAAAATTAAGTTATCACATGACGATCCTGCCTTAAGAACTATAAATATGGAGTCTAGTCAAAAGTCAATCTAAAAATGGGAAAAACTCAAAGTAAGGGAAAAAATAATTATTGCCCAGGTGGGTAATAGTGGTGGACAAACCAACGATGCAAGCCAGTTGCCTAAACAAACCAGTTTTGGCGCAAGCCAAGATGTCCTGACTTTAATTGTCCTTATATTGTTGGTTCTGCCAAAGGATGTTTTATCTTCGTAAAATGCAAAAGGGCTATGGAGAAAAAAATAAGAAGAGAGATATCAAGAAGCCGAGAGGTGGTGTAATTTTTTTAGGTTAATCAATCATTAGGGACTAAATATATTGGTTATAAAAAAGTTACATGGAAAAAATGGAATGTTAATATATACACGAAATGGAAACTATAAGAAAAATATTGGCATGTCAAGGAAGCAGATGAAATTAGGATATTTACTAGAGGAGCTAAGAGTAATATATGAAATTTGAAGAAAGATAGCGCAGAAAGAAGAAGATAATATTAAGTACTAGAATGTAAATTAATTAAACTAGATAAGCTTAAGTTAGAATTTAATCAATATAGGGAAAATTTAATAGGAACCGCATGAACCCAACTTAGTAGATAAGATAAAATTATGTGAAGAAATTGAGAAATATTTTAGTGCAAATTATGATATTTTAAATGAAAAGATTAAATAGTGAAAATAATCCCAGAGTCCTGAAGTAGATTTTAATCTCGATCACCAGATTCAGAAACAGAAATAAAAATGTTGAAAAACTCGATTTAAAAATGCTGCAGGATTAATTCCAATAATGAATGGTTCGAAACAATAACTAAACAAATAATTGATGCTATAGAACTATACGACTCGTTACTAGACAGTGACGGTAAAAAATTATTAACAAATTATGTTTTAAAAACTAGACTGTCAGAAAATGCTAAGATTAGGAAAACAAACATATACATCTAACATTTTTAATAACGACTTAAAACTATTTATTTCCAAAAATCAGCATCCGCTTATTATAAAGTTAATAGTGAAAACAAAATTCTAGGTCAATTGATGAATTCTGGACGATCGATTGAGGAATTATTAGTCGATCTTACTTTAACACAAGCTGAAGGCAATGAGCAAAATGTCATCATCTTAAGGCCTGTTAACGAAAAGATTGCTGTTAATACTTTTGCGAACGGACTTAACAACCAAAATTTAGGAACAATTATAAAGCACTGAAATTATTTAGCTTAAATGACGCCATAAGAGGTGCCAAAGATGAGGAAATATCGCTAGGGACCCAGAGAAATGTTTCGAATAAGGTCTAATAATAATTTTACTCATAGGATCCAATAGAACAAATTTTAGGTACTACTGAAATTTTAATGGAAGCAGTAGTAGTAGTATATACAATAATTAACAAAAAAATTTATTTTAATAATAATAGGCCAATCAATTCAAACTTTAACAGAAACTTTTCTAGTTCAAGGGTCATCATAATAGAAGAGGAACCGTGGAGTCAGTAGTTATGGCCAACGGGTATTTAAATGCAAATGATGACTCTGCTAGAAAAAGAAAATCCAAGCACAAGCAGAAATAATTCATCAAATATTAACCTCAGGTCAACTGTTTTGAGATTAATTATACTAATCCACAGCAAATAAATTTAAATAGTTTAAATTTTATAACAATTAATTATGAGGGGAAAATTTTAAAAATTTTATTAGACACTGGTGCAACGGTAGTGTAATTTTTCAAAAACATGTAAAAAGCAAAAATATAGATTATTCAGATAAAATTAAAATAAATGGAATTTCGGTTCAATAACTTCGCTAGGCTCCATAATATACTGTTTACAGTAATAATAATATAAAAGTGTCATACGTTTTTGCTGATAATGAGTTTGAGGAAAATTTCATGGTGTTATAGGATTGATTTTTATTAAATATCTGCAATGATAGATTTGAAAAGTTTTTGTTTTCATTTTATGATGGTGACAATCGGATTTCTGTACCAATGAGGCTAAGCAAGAATATTACTTTAATTCCAAACGAACGGAAAATTATAAAATATTTTCATGTAAACACATTAATGATTGTTCGTGTCAAGCGGACGAAGTAGGAGAGTGTTTTTATTGTCAGGAGCAATAGTTACTCCTAAATCAAATAAGATACCGGTCAAATTTTAAACGTTCGAGATCAGGATGTCACATTAAAAAATTTTAGTAAAAATTGATTTACTTTAAAAATTAGAATTTTAGACCCCTGGTTTAAAATGTAAACTGGGGTTAAGAATAGAAAAATTTTTTAGGTTTATTAAATTTAAAGGGTTTAAAAAAAAGGAAAAAACATTTGTTACAAAAATTTTTGGGAAAATACTCGATGTTTTCTTTCTGGATAATGATCCTTTAACAACGACTAACATTTATAAGCAAAAATCTATTTAAAACCAAATGCAACCCCTGTATATAAAAAACCATATAGGTTAAACTTTTCTCGAAAAAAAGAAATCGATAAAATTAAAAGATGTTGCGACGGATAATTTAAGAAGCTAGATCTGAAATGGGCCTCCCCCTTCTATTAGTTCCAAAAAGTAGAAAAAATGGTAATAAGCCCTTAGGGTAGTGAGGGGTGAGTAGGGGCCAAAACACTAAATTTTCAGGGTGAAAAGTTTTCCCTTTTTTATAAAGATATTTAACTTTTTCTTGCAACTTATTTTTCTCATTTAGATTTATTTCCCCAAAATTATTTATCAGGTGGAATTAGATAAACCAAAAACCATTTCATCTTTTCAGTGGGCAGGATGAAGATCAAAAAATAACTTTCCCAAAGGGATTAAATTATCCCTAAGCTTTTTTTAGAGCAAACAACCATGTCAGGTCTTAATTTTGAAAGTTGTTTTATTTATTTAGATGATCTTTTTTTTTTGGCAAAAATTTAGTTGAACAAAAATAAAAAATTTAATAAAGTTCTTCAGAAAAAGTTAATCAAAAATTTAAAACCCAATAAATGTGTTTTTTAAAAGGGTTTTTTATATTTGGGGGCATAGATCTTCAAAAGGGGGTTTTACCTGATCCTGAAAAAAAGTTGTTCGGGACATCCAACCCCAAAAAAGGGCAGATATACAAGAAGATTTGTTGCATTTGAATTATTATGAAAAAATAGAAAATTTTGCGACATTGCAACGCCATTAAATTTTTTGGGTCAAAAAATGTTAAATTTTAAATGGTCACCCAAAATTTTAAAAAAGTTTTTTGAAAAATTAAAAAGCATTAGAAAACCCCCCGGGTTGTAAAATACCCAAATTTTTTCTCCAGACAAAATTTTTATTTTAAAAACTAGATTGTTTGGGAAGGGGGCAGTTTTTTCAAAAATGATGATAGACCATATTCCCAAGCAGAGAAATTAAATAAAGTTGAAACAATGTAAAAATTTTAAAACCAAATCGAGGAAAGGGTTGATTTTAAAAATGGAAAAAGGAAGGCTTGATCACCCTGGAGAGAATTAAAAATTCTAAAAACTCATATAAATTTAAAAAGTTTACAAAAATAATTTTGAAAAATTAAAAAAAAGAAAAACATAGAATTCAAATCAGGTGTTATTTTAAAGTTTTAAAAAGTTATTTTATGTCTTGCAAAATTCAGATTTTCGATCGGCGCTGGGGTACACGGGAATTTGTTGAGAGACCTGAATAAAATTTTGGCAAAAAATATAATTCGGAATTAGTTGTTTTTAAAAAAACGAAGAAAGGGGGCAATTATTAAATAAAAAATTATTAAAAACCCCTAAAACAAGATTTTAAATTTTTGAAAAAAGGGACGCCCAAAAAATTTACTGATAGAGATGCCAAATTCTTAATGATTTTCTTTCCTCCCAAACCCAGGGGCCATGCAGGAAAAAAAAGAATGTATAATAAAAAATATTATTTTTGGTCCAATTTTTCATAGGGATGTTAAAAGTTGTTTAAACTTGGGGAGATTGTCAACGTTTTAAAAACTGGCCCAATATACAAAACCCCTGGCATCACAACAACGGCATCTTCAGCAAATTTAAAAAATGTTTATTTGGATGTAGTAGGGCCTTTTGAAGAGGATAGCGAGGTAAAAATATATTTTATCTTTACAATGTGAACTTTCAAAGTTCGGGGGTGTTACCTTTAAAAAAAAAAGGAATCTAGTAGTTTAGCAATGAGTTTTGTTAAAAAATTTTTTTTTACGATATGGGATTCCAAATTTTCAAAATAACCGACCAAGGCAGTGAATTTAAACTCAACTTTAAAAGAAACTGTATAAAATCTCAAATTAAACAGTTGTGTTCTACGGCATATCATCAGAAAAAAGGGTTTTCTTGAAAATTCCCCATAAACATTTAAATTTTAAAATTTTTTCGCATACAGACATCTAAAAAACCCGAAACAGGAGTTCTTTTTCCAATTTTTGGTTTTTTTACAAAATAGTGTACATACAGAAACAATTTTACACCTTATGAGTTGGTTTTTTAAATTTGTAATTTGCCTTTAACATTACAAATAAATTGATCCTTTTTTATAATTTCCATAGTTATCCTTCGGGAAATTTAAAAAAAAGGAAGAATGGTGGGGATGAAAATAATCTAAAAGATTCAAAACAAAAGGGGGAAAAAAATTTAATTTTTACAAAAACTAACAAAATTTAAAAGAGGAGATTTTAAATTTTACTTAGAAAATTCTGGAAACAAAAAAAATGCAATTTTTACAGGGGCCATCCAATAATTGAAGATAAAACCCAAAAGTTCTTTTTAAATAGGTAAAAAAATTAGTAGAGGTTCATAAAAATAGGCCAAAATGTATCATAAGGGAGGATGAGTAAACATTTTTTTAATTTTTTATTTTTTTATGGAGGTGTAGTATATCAATATAATATATGGGGGTTAATAAATTAGATTATTTTGATTTTAAATTTAAATTCCGGAAAAAATTTTAATTATTTTAACGTACCCCTTAAATTAAATAATATAGGTTAGAGATTCAAGAGGGTTCATGTCGGTTTTTTCAATTTATTACAAAGGGAAGGCCCCATTATGCAAAATATTGTCGAAACGCATTTCTGTTAGGTTTTTAAGCAAATTAATTTAATAAAAAGATTAATTTGTCTTTTAAACAGAGAAAAGTCGTTTTATTCAATGTTTCCAAACCCTTTAAATTAAAAAAAAATTGTTATCAATTATGGATTGAAATAAAACAAACAATTTTGATAATGTTTTTTTTTTTAATTATTATGATAAAAAAATTTAATTTAAAAATAAAATAAAAAAACATAAAAACATTAAAATTTAAAAAAATAAAAACATAAGTTTAAACATAAAACATAAAAACATAAGTTTAAAACATAAAAAAATATAAAAAATAATTTTAAAAAACTTTAAAAACATAAGTTTAATACATAAAAAAAATTTTATTGTAAGTCTAAAATTTAATAAAAAAAATTATTTGAAATAAAAAAATAATTTTTCAAAAATATAAAAAATTTAAACCCAATTATTCTAATATCACAATTTTTGGGAAATAACTACCGAAGGAGATTGAAATGAAAAATACCCGTCTTGTAACATTTCAATCATAATTTTCCAAAGTTTCCCTTTATACAATGCTATATCCGATGACCCCAAGCAAGCGTGTTCTCGGAATTGGGGTATAAGGAAACGCTTATCGTCCGCGTAAGTTTAACGCCACCTTATTTTAAGTTCGATATACAAATTTTAAATGTGAACGGAAAGTGTTCATTTTTCGGTAAATTTGCGTTCCTCTAGCCAACAGCCAGTTTTAGTCGTCATGTGACAATTCCTTTTTGGTGGGTGTGGGGAAAACACCTTTGGCCTTTTCGTCAACCTCCCTCCACGTTTACACAATATATTTTTTTCCCAACCCTAGAAACCCCAAACGTTTTTTTTCCTGATACTCACCCTTTCCATTCGGCCTAATAGGGAAATTTTTACAGGATGAAAGAGACAAGATTTTTAAATTTGTATTATAAAGGACCCAAAAAATTACTGATAGAGAG
Source organism: Listronotus oregonensis (assembly GCA_019359885.1). Classification (NCBI taxonomy): domain Eukaryota; kingdom Metazoa; phylum Arthropoda; class Insecta; order Coleoptera; family Curculionidae; genus Listronotus; species Listronotus oregonensis. Next base: position 23,693 of record JAHBCN010005462.1, on the reverse strand, counting down.
TGTCAAAAATTATTCTTATAGATTTTCATATCCTGCCAACTGGGGGCCCAAATGCAGAACAAACAGAATGAAATGAAAAAAATATTATTTTTGGCCCAAATTTGATGGGATGTTTGAAGAGTTCAAGATTGTGATGTTTGGGCAACTTAAACTTTTCAGGCCAATATAAAACCCAATGTATCACAAAACGGCATCTTCAGCATTTCAGAATGTTTTTTTGATGTGTGGGCCCTTTTAGAAAAAAGGAAGGAAGGTAATAAAAAATTTTATCTTTACAATGTGAACTTTCAAAGTTCGTGAGTTTTCCCCCTTAAAAATAGGAATCTAGTAGTTTAGAAATGAGTTTTGAAATAATTTTAATATTGAGGGGGGGATTCAAATTGCATAATAACCGACCAAGGCAGGGGAATTTAAACTCAACTTTAAAAGGGGAAACGTATAAAATCTTACAAATTAAACAGTTGTGCTCTACGGCTTTCATCATGAAACAATAGGTTCTCTTGAAAATTCCATAAGAAAATGTAACCAACAGACATCTAAAATTCAGAAACATGGAGTTCTTTGGTTACCATTTTGGTGTTTTTTTTACAAAATAGGGACAAAACAGAAACACGATATACACCTTTTGAGTTTGGTCTTTGGGAAATTATGGTTTTTCCATCTAAAAAATTTCAAATAAAAATTTATCCTCTTTTTAATTTCTTAGTTATCCTTCGGGAATTAAAAATACAGAAACGGGGAAAAAATAAAAAATAATCTAATAGATTCAAAACAAAGAAAAATTAATTTGACAAAAAATCTAAGGCTGTAAGTTCAAAAAAGGAGATTTAATTTTATTAGAAATGATTCTGGGAAAAAAAAAAGATGCAATTTTTAATCCTTATCCAATTTAAATTTAAGATAAAACGCCAAATGTTCTTATTAAGATAGGTAAAAAAATAGTAGAGGTTCATAAAAATAGAACAAAATGTATCATAAGAGGGTGAGTAAATTTTTTTTAAATTTTTTTTTTTTTCAAGGAGTGTATTTTAAAAAAATAATATATGGTATAATAAATTAGGGAAATTTTTGATTTTAAATTAATTTGTTATATTATAATTATTTTAACGTACTGTATATTATAATAAAATAGGGTTGAGATTTTCCCAGGGTTTTTTCGGCTTTTTCCAAATTTATTAAAATGGCGCATTAGGCTATTATGCAAAATATTGTCGAAACGCATTTCGTTTTTTTAACAATTAATTTTAAAAAATAGATTAATTTTGTCTTTAAACGAGAAAAGTCGTTTTTATTCAATGTTTCCTAAAACCCCTTAATTAAAATAAAAATTTAAATTATCACACCATGGGTTGAAATAAAAAAAACAATTTTTATAATGTTTTTTTTTTTTTTAATTTTTTATGGGAAAAATACATAACAATAAACATAAGTTTAAAATAAAAAACATAAGTTTAAAAAATAAAAACATAAGTTTAAACATAAAAAAAATAAAAAGATAAGTTTAAAATAAAATATAAAAAATAAAAATTTTTAAAAATAAAAAAAGTTTAATACAAAAAATACATAGTTGTAAGTCTTAAAAAATTTTAAAAAAATAAATTATTGAAATAAATATAAAAGTTATCTAAATATAATAAATTAACTAATTATTCTAATATCACAATTTATTAAGGCAAAACTACCGAAGGAGATTGAAATGAAAAAATAGCTGTCTGTAATCAGTCTTAACTATGGAATTTCCAATGATCCTTATACAATGCTATATCTCGATGACCCCAAGCAAGCGTGTTCTCGGAATTGGGATAAGGAACGCTTATCGTCCGCGTAAGATAACGCCACCTTATTTTTAAGTTCGATATACATATCTTTAAATGAACGGAAAGTGTTCATTTTTCGGTAAATTTCGTTCCCTAGTCAACAGCCAGTTTGTAGTCGTCATGTGAAAATTTCCCTTTGCTGACGTAGTCGGGAACACCTTGGCCTTTTTCGTCAACTCTCCTCCACGTTTACACAATATGCTTTCCCAGTCCCATAGAAATCCCAAACGTTTTTTCCCTGCATACTCATCCTTCATTCGGCCTAATAGGGAAGTATTTACAGGAACACCGTGTGGGTTTTCCTGTGAGTAATTAGACGTATCGAATTTATCTAAATTTTGTTTCATATCATCATAGAAATTTTCTTTTCAACATACAAAAAAAAGGGAGTCGGTGTCAGTATATAGAGGGTCGTTTGTTGCCATATTTAGGTTTGATATAACTATACAAAATCATACATAATAGTTTCCGATATGTCCAATATCGAAAAACCTACGTAAATAGGTTTATTATATACAACTTTTTGTTTTTGCATCTGGATAGCGACCAGATTTTCGTTAAATACAGAAACATTTTTAAAGTGCGGTTTCGTCATCAATGCTTCTGCTCCTAGTCGTCTACCGATATTTTCCCAATGGGAAACAAGCTTAACATCGACCCTTTTCTCTACGTTTTCCATTGTCTTTCCAAACACGGCATTGTTCATAAGTTTGAAAAAGTCCTTTTCAAACTTATTTTTAGCCATGTTACGCTTTGATGTGTTCAGATCAATGTACGTTTTTAACCAGGGAGATTGACTGAAAGTTAAAACGCGATGAATTTTGGTGAGCTTAAGCCCATGGTAATTTGGTATTAATTTATTAATTCTGACCTTTGATTCTGGTGCTGGTATTGATTCCGGAAAAAAGGGGAGTTCATTATGTGAATAATGAAGTTCTTCCGGATACTCTAAATCAACTTCGAAAATGTATCCGGTGTTTGCCTCTTTATCAATGTTCATAAAATCTAAATTCTCAATCTCATCCTCCTCCAACCACTTGAAATTTCCCGTTGGTAAATATTGAGACATGGCTGCCCCGTATAAATTGGTAGCATCCAAGTACATGATATACGAGGTAGGTTTGGAAGCATCATAATGTGGTAAGAATTTATTATTCGCGAAAGCTTTTCTTACACTACACTGACTGACTCCTCCGCGAATACCGTGTTTAAATAAGTGAATCATGTCTAGATCTGTCAGTAACTCAAGCTCTATCCGCGTGGCCTTGAGAGCCGCATCGAACGAGAGTCCTGGAGCTGTGAAGTACTGCGCAGGATCTAGCTTATAAGTAGCTAGACACACCTCTCTAAAACTTTCAAAAATATCTGTTAAAAGTAATACGTCGGATTTTAAATAAATGTCTGAATATTGACCTAAAGTTTTACATTCAAATAAATTACATACAGTCTCTGCACGCTTATAGTCCTCGTCAGTAATGTCTTCGTTTTTCAGTTTGTTGTAAAAGTCTTGTCGCGATGGAAGCTTATCATCTAATTTTGAAAAAGAATCCACGTAAGAATATGGGAAAACACCCTTCTGGCGAATAAGCTGAAATTTATCCTCATCGGGGAAATATTTCCTAACCTCGCGACATTGTTCGGGTTTTAAATTTTGACTTAATTTATCTAAACTGCTAGCCATGAAAGGAAAACTGTCCAAAAATCTTAACTTTAAAAATAAATACCTGTTGTTGTTTCCCTTCTTTATTTTCAATATTATCCACCAAAATATGTTTGGTAAATGAAATATACCGTTCTTTATTTTGAGGGATAACATCGACTTTTTCCTCTTGGAGAGCCAGCTCTTTAACGAACAGGTGGGAATCAAAACCGGACATGTTGTGGAAGAAAATAGGGAAAAAAGTTAGGAATCTTGTAATTTAGATTGCATACAGAGTGAGCTGCACCTCGAAATTGCCCCGTTAAATGACAATGATCCCTAACTCTCTCGTCTTCGGCATTAAATGGTTTTTCACAAATGTGACAGTTGGGCGTCACACGAAACTCATTCTCTTGCTCAAGAGTTAAAGGAGTCATTGGCACAATATTCTTTAAAAATTGATTATAAAGCGACTTGCAATCATTTTCTGACCAATTTACAAAAATTTTATGTGCATCTTGGCCCCTAAAGCTTTTGAAAATAGACTGAGAATAATCGAAATCGCATTTAATGTAGTAGGCGAAAGAGTAAGGGATATTAACATGAGTCCTTACAGTGTAGGACATTTCAGGATCCAACTCGCTTTCCTCTGAATCTATGGGCTCAAGGATTGTCTCAAAGTCGGCGTAAACAACAAAAGGTACTTTTAATTTCTTTTCGAAATTTGTAAATTTAAGCAAATTCACTTTAGAAGAGAGTTAGTTTTAAATATCTTTCATAATACAAAAATTATTAAACAATTCTTAAAATCTTATAAATTAATTAGGTATACTTTTTAAAATTTACCGTAGTATCTCTAACAAATTACGAAATAAGATCAGAAAGGCAAAAATAAAGTGAAACTTTTTTAAAAAATAATTGATTTGGGCTAACCTAAAGTCTATCTTATATTGTTTTTTGTTCCCACGAAATAGATGTGAATATAAAATAATAATTTTAGTGGATTATTTGCCTATTGTGGTTAGTTGTGGTCAGTTGTAGTAACTTGTCTAGATAAAAAGGTATATAAATATTTTTAATAAGACGAAAAATAAAGAATAATTTGATTTTAACCAAAAATTTCTGTACAAAAGGGGAAAAATAATGTTTTATTTATGTAATTTTTGCAATATTTTTTTTTTTGTTTTAAACAATTTGTTTTATTTTCTTAATAAATATAATCGGAAAAGCAAAAATTAGTTTCTTTTTATTAAAATTATAAGTATTTTAATCAATTTTTGAAGATAAAAAGATTAATTTAGTATCCTTTATTCATTCATTAGGTTTTTAGAATTGATTTCTAACTAACCATCATTAAAAGTAAACAATTTTAGAAAAATGTTTTGATTTTGGATAACGTAAACTCTATTTATTATTATTTTTTGTTCTCACAAGTCACTTGCTGTTAAAAAATTATAATTTTCTTAAATTGTTTGCTAATTTTTATATTGGCAAGTAATAAAAACACTAAAAATTCTAGGATAAGACTTTAATTTTTTAAATAGGTATTTTTTTTAATTTATTATTTTTTTCAATTTAAGCAAAGCATTTTGGGTTAAGTAACTTAAAATTATTAAGCAGAGACTGACTATTTTCTTGAATATATCTTTTAACTTCTCATGCCCCATTTCCAATTACTATTTTTAGAAAAAAATTCTAACATTTTTCATTTAGGTCAAAAAAACTTAAAAATTTATTAAAAAAAAGTTAATTTTTGCCTTTCTGATCTTATTTCGTAATTTGTTAGAGATACTACGGTAAATTTTAAAAAGTATACCTAATTAATTTATAAGATTTTAAGAATTGTTTAATTATTTTTGTATTATGAAGGATATTTAAAACTATTTCTCTTCTAAAGTGAAACTTTTTTAAAAAATAATTAATTTGGGCTAACCTAAAGTCTATCTCTTATTGTTTTTTGTTCCCACGAAATAGATGTGAATATAAAATAATAATTTTAGTGGATTATTTGCCTATTGTGGTTAGTTGTGGTCAGTTATAGTAACTTGTCTAGATAAAAAGGTATATAAATATTTTTAATAAGACGAAAAATAAAGAATAATTTGATTTTAACCAAAAATTTCTGTACAAAAAAGAAAAATAATGTTTTATTTATGTAATTTTTGCAATTTTTTTTTGTTTTAAACAATTTGTTTTATTTTCTTAATAAATATAATCGGAAAAGCAAAAATTAGATTCTTTTTAATAAAATTATAAGTATTTTAATCAATTTTTTAAGATAAAAAGATTAATTTAGTATCCTTTATTCATTTATTAGGTTTTTAGAATTGATTTCTAACTAACCATCATTAAAAGTAAACAATTTTAGAAAAATATTTTGATTTTGGATAACTTAAACTCTATTTATTATTATTTTTTGTTCTCACAAGTCACTTGCTGTTAAAAAATTATAATTTTCTTGAATTGTTTGTTAATTTTTATATTGGCACGTAATAAAAACACTAAAAATTATTTTTCTTTAGAGTAGTTCGTGTTATTTTGTTTTCTGTTTAGTTGTTTTGTTATTATTGTTAACTAATTATAAGAAGTTCGGTTAATTAGTGTTAAGCTTAACCTCACGGCGAGTGAACCCGGTTCGGGGATATTTGTTACTTGTTTTTGTTTGCCTCAAAAATTTAATTAAACTCGTGAGTCGTAGTAATATTTTAAGATCGGAACCGAAAACCGGAATCAGCGCCTTGGCTGTTATTCATTTTTATTAATTTTTTTTTTGTAAACAAGAAATTAGTCATTTGTTTCTGGTATTTTGGATTAAAGTAATAAGAAAATGTCAAATAGTAAATTCGATAAAGTTTGTGACGAATTAATGGATTCGTTAAGAATAAAGTTTAAACATATGATTAAACATAAGTGTTTCAATACAGAAAAGCCCGGAAAGATGAACACCCTAGACACTCACGACCCACCGGTTTCGGCGTCGCGGCTTCCTCGGGAAGTTGCCTCTGCCGATGGGGTGGAAAATCGGTCACCAAATTCGGCCACCGCCTTCAGCCGTCTTTGCCGATAGGGTGACCGACAAATTGCTAAATTTGGCGCCGCGGGTTGCATGTTCCGCCGCTGCCGATATAGCGACTACATCCAGGATTTCCCATTCTGCCGCTCGGGTGCGGAGCCGAACCTTGTATCGCAGACGACAGCGTCTCAAGCAAAAGGTTAAGGGTTTCGCTGCGCTACCCCCGGGCGACCGTAATGGGAATAAGCAATATTTTACAGAGCAGGGGGCAAGGCTAGCTTAAGCACAGTTAAATTGCGATTCCCGAAGCAAACCGTATTCCAGACCAACAAAAAGGAGATCGACCGCCTGTTCGGGAACAAGCATTGGTGGCCCGGATCTAGCAGGAACAGAGTTGAATACTGGGATACCCAATCCAGACGCAGTTGAGGGTTTTAACAGCGAGACTAGTGTGCCAGGATGTGAATTCCCGCTGATGGCCGTCATAGGGGATTGGCGACCCACGGAAACTTCAACCACGTTCTGGGAGCAGCCCGAACAGCAGAGTTTTCCTTCCTCTTCAAAAGGAGTCCCTACCCGGCGAGATCGATCAACGGTTAGAAGGTGCAACACCCCTAGAGCTACCAGGAGCGCAGAAGAGGGAGATGGCGAGGCGAACAGCGCGGGTTGGGGGTTGGAGGCCCTGACGCGGGCGTAACCGGACGGGATGAGTTCCGGGAGGTACCTCGAGGGTGGCGAGTCCTGCTACGGGGGTGGAGAACCCTCTGTTCCCGCCAAATAGGGATGCGCAACCAGTGGGCGACACTTTGGGGAAGACGGGGAACGTGGTCGTACACCAGAACTTAGTAATAAAGGCACCGGAGAAGCCCCATTTAGAAGTGGCGTGGGCCGGGGACTATGCAGCTAGTCCATATAATGCCGGCACGCCACCATACTACACTGATTTTGAAATCCCTGAGACCGTGGCTACCAATGCTTTAAAGACGCTGGAGCAGCGAAGAATTGAGCGCGACGCGCGGCGCCGTGCGGCATTTCGTGGGCAGGAAGGAAAAGTAACAAACTTTGTTGCTTAATTTGAAAAAAAATAAATAAATAAAAAAAATACTTATTTAAAAAATTAAAGTGTTATTCTAGAATTTTTAGTGTTTTTATTACGTGCCAATATAAAAATTAGCAAACAATTCTAGAAAATTATTAATTTTTAACAGCAAGTGGCTTGTGAGAACAAAAAATAATAATAAATAGAGTTTAAGTTTCCCAAAATCAAAATATTTTTCTAAAATTGTTTACTTTTAATGATGGTTAGTTAGAAATCAATTCTAAAAACCTAATAAATGAATAAAGGATACTAAATTAATCTTTTTATCTAAATTGATAAAAATTCTTATAATTTTATTAAAAAGAATCTAATTTTTGCTTTTCCGATTATATTTATTAAGAAAATAAAACAAATTATTTAAAACAAAAAAAAATGCAAAAATTACATAAAAAAACTATATTTTTCCTTTTTTGTACAGAAATTTTTGGTGAAAATTAAATTATTCTTTATTTTTCGTCTTATTAAAAATATGTATATACCTTTTTATCTAGACAAGTTACTACAACTGACCACAACTAACCACAATAGGCAAGTAATCCACTAAAATTATTATTTTATATTCACAGTTATTTCGTGGGAATAAAAAACAATAATAGATAGACTATAGGTTAGCCCAAACCAATTATTTTTCAAAAAAGTTTCACTTTAGAAGAGTTTTAGTTTTAAATATCCTTTATAATACCAAAATTATTAAACAATTCTTAAAATCTTATAAATTAATCAGGTGTACTTTTTAAAATTTACCGTAGTATCTCTAACAAATTACGAAATAAGATCAGAAAGGCCAAAATTAACTTTTTTTGAATACATTTTTAAGTTTTTTTGACCTAAATGAAAATTGTTAGATTTTTTTTTTAAAAAGTAGTAATTGGAAATGGGGCATGAGAAGTTAAAAGATATATTCAAGAAAATAGTCAGTCTCTGCTTAATAATTTTAAGTGACTTAACCAAAAATGCTTTGTTTAAATTGAGAAAAACAATAAATAAAAAAAAATTACTTCTTAAAAAAATTTAAGTCTTATCCTAGAATTTTTAGTGTTTTATTACGTACCAATATATAAATTAGCAAACAATTCAAGAAAATTATAATTTTTTAACAGCAAGTGACTTGTGAGACCAAAAAATAATAATAAATAGAGTTTAAGTTAAATCAAAATATTTTTCTAAAATTGTTTACTTTTAATGATGGTTAGTTAGAAATCAATTATGAAAAAAGGATACTAAATTAATCTTTTTATCTTAAAAAATTGATTAAAATACTTATAATTTTATTAAATAGAATCTAATTTTTGCTTTTCCGATTATATTTATTAAGAAAATACAACAAATTATTTAAAACAAAAAAAAATTGCAAAAATTATATAATTAAAACATTATTTTTCCTCTTTTGTACAGAAATTTTTGGTCAAAATTAAATTATTCTTTATTTTTCGTCTTATTAAAAATATTTATATACGTTTTTATCTAGACAAGTTACTACAACTGACCACAACTAACCGCAATAGACAAGTGATCCACTAAAATTATTATTTTATATTCACAATTATATCGTAAACAAGGCATTTTTGGTTATGAGATGCTTGCGGGTCAACATCTCTGAGACTCTTGGGCTCAGTCACTTCTCCGTGGATATTCTCAGGGGCCTCGGTTCTGGGACGAACCAAGCTGGAACCGGACAACTTCCCGCACCTCGCCTTCTCACGAAGGCGGTCCCGCTCTAGCTTGTTTACAACAAAGTTTGTTACTTTTCCTTCCTGCCCACGAAATGCCGCACGGCGCCGCGCGTCGCGCTCAATTCTTCGCTGCTCCAGCGTCTTTAAAGCATTGGTAGTCACGGTCTCAGGGATTTCAAAATCCGTGTAGTATGGTGGCGTGCCGGCATTATATGCACTAGCTTCATAGTCCCCGGCCCACGCCACTTCCAAATGGGGCTTCTCCGGTGCCTTTATTACGAAGTTCTGATGTACGACCACGTTCCCCGTCTTCCCCAAAGTGTCGCCCACTGGTTGCGCATCCCTATTTGGCGGGAACAGAGGGGTCACCACCCCCGTAGCAGGACTCGCCACCTTCGCTGGGCCTCGAGGTACCTCCCGGACCTCATCCCGTCCGGTTACGCCCGCGGTCAGGGCCTCCAACACCCAACCCGCGCTGGTCGCCTCGCCATCTCCCTCTTCTGCGCTCCTGGTAGCTCTAGGGGTGTTGCATCCTCTAACCGTTGCTCGATCTCGCCGAGTATAGACTCCTTTTGAAGAGGAAGGAAAACTCTGCTATTCGGGCTGCTCCCAGAACGTGGTTGAAGTTTCCGTGGGTCGCCAATCCCCTTGACGGCCATCAGCGGGAATTCACATCCTGGCACACTAGTCTCGCTGTTAAAACCCTCAACTGCGTCTGGATTGGGTATCCCAGTATTCAACTCTGTTCCTGCTAGATCCGGGCCACCAATGCTTGTTCCCGAACAGGCGGTCGATTTCCTTTTTGTTGGTCTGGAATACGGTTTGCTTCGGGAATCGCAATTTAACTGTGCTAAAGCTAACCTTGCCCCCTGCTCTGTAAAATATTGCTTATTCCCATTACGGTCGCGCGGGGGTAGCGCAGCGAAACCCTTAACCTTTTGCTTGCGACGCTGTCGTCTGCGATACAAGGTTCGGCTCCGCACCCGAGCGGCAGAATAAGAAATCCTGGATGTAGTCGCTATATCGGCAGCGGCGGAACATGCAACCCGCTGCGCCGAATTTAGCAATTTGTCGGTCACCCTATCGGCGGCGATGGCTGAAGGCGGTGGCCGAATTTGGTGACCGATTTTCCACCCCATCGGCAGAGGCAACTTCCCGAGGAAGCCGCGACGCCGAAACCGGTGGGTCGTGAGTGTCTAGGGTGTTCATCTTTCCGGGCTTTTCTTTATTGAAACACTTATGTTTAATCATATGTTTAAACTTTATTCTTAACGAATCCATTAATTCGTCACAAACTTTATCGAATTTACTATTTGACATTTTCTTATTACTTTAATCCAAAATACCAGAAACAAATGACTAATTTCTTGTTTACAAAAAAAAATAATAATAAAAATGAATAACAGCCAAGGCGCTGATTCCGGTTTTCGGTTCCGATCTTAAAATATTACTACGACTCACGAGTTTAATTAAATTTTTGAAGCAAACAAAAACAAGTAACAAATAACCCCGAACCGGGTTCACTCGCCGTGAGGTTAAGCTTAACACTAATTAACCGAACTTCTTATAATTAGTTAACAATAATAACAAAACAACTAAACAGAAAAAAAAATAACAACGAACTACTCTAAAGAAAAAGAATTTTTAGTGTTTTTATTACGTGCCAATATAAAAATTAACAAACAATTCAAGAAAATTATAATTTTTTAACAGCAAGTGACTTGTGAGAACAAAAAATAATAATAAATAGAGTTTAAGTTACCCAAAATCAAAATATTTTTCTAAAATTGTTTACTTTTAATGATGGTTAGTTAGAAATCAATTCTAAAAACCTAATAAATGAATAAAGGATACTAAATTAATCTTTTTATCTAAAAAAATTGATTAAAATACTTATAATTTTATTAAAAAGAATATAATTTTTGCTTTTCCGATTATATTTATTAAGAAAATAAAACAAATTGTTTAAAACAAAAAAAATTGCAAAAATTACATGAATAAAACCTTTTTTTCCCTTTTGTACAGAAATTTTTGATTAAAATCAAATTATTCTTTATTTTTCGTCTTATTAAAAATATTTATATACCTTTTTATCTAGACAAGTTACTACAACTGACCACAACTAACCACAATAGGCAAATAATCCACTAAAATTATTATTTTATATTCAAATCTATTTCGTGGGAACAAAAACAATAAGAGATAGACTTTAGGTTAGCCCAAATCAATTATTTTTTAAAAAAGTTTCACTTTAGAAGAGAGTTAGTTTTAAATATCCTTCATAATACAAAAATTATTAAACAATTCTTAAAATCTTATAAATTAATAAAGTATACTTTTTAAAATTTACCGTAGTATCTCTAACAAATTACGAAATAAGATCAGAAAGGCAAAAATTATTTTTTTTTTATATATTTTTAAGTTTTCTTGACCTAAATGAAAAATGTTAGAATTTTTTCTTAAAATAGTAATTGGAAAGGTGGCATGAGAAATTAAAAGATATATTCAAGGAAATAGTCAGTCTCTGCTTAATAATTTTAAGTTACTTAACCCAAAATGCTTTGTTTAAATTGAAAAAAATAATAAATAAAAAAAATTACTTATTTAAAAAATTAAAGTCTTATCCTAGAATTTTTAATGTTTATATTACTTGCCCATATAAAAATTAGCAAAAATTCAAGAAAATTATAATTTTTTAACAGCAAGTGACTTGTGAGAACAAAAAATAATAATAAATAGTGTTTAAGTTATCCAAAATCAAAATATTTTTCTAAAATTGTTTACTTTTAATGATGGTTAGTTAGAAATCAATTCCAAAAACCTAATAAATGAATAAAGGATACTAAATTAATCTTTTATCTAAAAAAATTGATTGAAATACTTATAATTTTATTAAAAAGAATCTAATTTTTGCTTTTCCGATTATATCTATTAAGAAAATAAAACAAATTGTTTAAAACAAAAAAAACTTGCGAAAATTACATGAATAAAACCTTTTTTTTCCCCTTTTGTACAGAAATTTTTGGTTAAAATTAAATTATTCTTTATCTTTCGTCTTATTAAAAATATTTATATACCTTTTTATCTAGACAAGTTACTACAACTGACCACAACTAACCACAATAGGCAAATAATCCACTAAAATTATTATTTTATATTCAAATCTATTTCGTGGGAACAAAAAACAATAAGAGATAGAATTTAGGTTAGCCCAAATCAATTATTTTTTAAAAAAGTTTTACTTTAGAAGAGAGTTAGTTTTAAATATCCTTCAAATACAAAAATTATTAAACAATTCTTAAAATCTTATAAATTAATTAGGTATACTTTTTAAAATTTACCGTAGTATCTCTAACAAATTACGAAATAAGTTCAGAAAGGCAAAAATTAAATTTTTTTAATAAATTTTTAAGTTTTCTTGACCTAAATGAAAAATGTTAGAATTTTTTTCTAAAAATAGTAATTGGAAAGGGGGCATGAGAAGTTAAAAGATATATTCAAGGAAATAGTCAGTCTCTACTTAATAATTTTAAGTTACTTAACCCAAAATGCTTTGTTTAAATTGAAAAGAATAATAAATTAAAAAAAAAATACTTATTTAACAAAATTAAAGTCATATCCTAGAATTTTTAGTGTTTTTATTACTTGTCCATATAAAAATTAGCAAACAATTCAAGAAAATTATAATTTTTTAACAGCAAGTGACTTGTGAGAACAAAAAATAATAATAAATAGTGTTTAAGTTATCCAAAATCAAAATATTTTTCTAAATTTGTTTACTTTTAATGATGGTTAGTTAAAAATCAATTCTAAAAACCTAATAAATAAATAAAGGATACTAAATTAATCTTTTTATCTAAAAAAATTGATTAAAATACTTATAATTTTATTAAATAAAATCTAATTTAGCTTTTCCGATTATATTTATTAAGAAAATAAAACAAATTGTTTAAAACAAAAAAAATTGCAAAAATTACATGAATAAAACCTTTTTTTCCCCTTTTGTACAGAAATTTTTGGTTAAAATCAAATTATTCTTTATTTTTCGTCTTATTAAAAATATTTATATACCTTTTTATCTAGACAAGTTACTACAACTGACCACAACTAACCACAATAGGCAAATAATCCACTAAAATTATTATTTTATATTCAAATCTATTTCGTGGGAACAAAAAACAATAAGAGATAGACTTTAGGTTAGCCCAAATCAATTATTTTTTAAAAAAGTTTCACTTTAGAAGAGAGTTAGTTTTAAATATCCTTCATAATACAAAAATTATTAAACAATTCTTAAAATCTTATAAATTAATTAGGTATACTTTTTAAAATTTACCGTAGTATCTCTAACAAATTACGAAATAAGATCAGAAAGGCAAAAATTAACTTTTTTTAATAAATTTTTAAGTTTTCTTGACCTAATTGAAAAATGTTAGAATTTTTTTCTAAAAATAGTAATTGGAAAGGGGGAATGAGAAGTTAAAAGATATATTCAAGGAAATAGTCAGTCTCTGCTTAATAATTTTAAGTTACTTAACCCAAAATGCTCTGTTTAAATTGAAAAAATAATAAATTAAAAAAAATTACTTATTTAAAAAATTAAAGTCTTATCCTAGAATTTTTAGTGTTTTTATTACTTGCCCATATAAAAATTAGCAAACAATTCAAGAAAATTATAATTTTTTGACAGCAAGTGACTTGTGAGAACAAAAAATAATAATAAATAGTGTTTAAGTTATCCAAAATCAAAATAACTTTCTAAAATTGTTTACTTTTAATGATGGTTAGTTAGAAATCAATTCTAAAAACCTAATAAATGAATAAGGATACTAAATTAATCTTTTTATCTAAAAAAATTGATTAAAATACTTATAATTTTATTAAAAAGGATCTAATTTTTGCTTTTCCGATTATATTTATTAAGAAAATAAAACAAATTATTTAAAACAAAAAAAAATTGCAAAAATTACATGAATAAAAACTTTTTTTCCCCTTTTGTACAGAAATTTTTGGTTAAAATCAAATTATTCTTTATTTTTCGTCTTATTAAAAATATTTATATACCTTTTTATCTAGACAAGTTACTACAACTGACAACAACTAACCACAATAGGCAAATAATCCACTAAAATTATTATTTAATATTCAAATCTATTTCGTGGGAACAAAAAACAATAAGAGATAGACTTTAGGTTAGCCCAAATCAATTATTTTTTAAAAAAGTTTCACTTTAGAAGAGAGTTAGTTCTAAATATCCTTCATAATACAAAAATTATTAATTAATTCTTAAAATCTTATAAATTAATTAGGTATACTTTTTAAAATTTACCGTAGTATCTCTAACAAATTACGAAATAAGATCAGAAAGGCAAAAATTAACTTTTTTTTAATAAATTTTTAAGTTTTCTTGACCTAAATTAAAATTGTTAGATTTTTTTTCTAAAAATAGTAATTGGAAGGGGGCATGAGAAGTTCAAAGATATATTCAAGGAAATAGTCAGTCTCTGCTTAATAATTTTAAGTTACTTAACCCAAAATGCTTTGTTTAAATTGAAAAAAATAATAAAAAAAAAAATTACTTATTTAAAAAATTAAAGTCTTATCCTAGAATTTTTAGTGTTTTTATTACTTGCCCATATAAAAATTAGCCAACAATTCAAGAAAATTATAATTTTTTAACACAAGTGACTTGTGAGAACAAAAATAATAATAAATAGTGTTTAAGTTATCCAAAATCAAAATATTTTTCTAAAATTGTTTACTTTTAATGATGGTTAGTTAGAAATCAATTCTAAAAACCTAATAAATGAATAAAGGATCCTAAATTAATCTTTTTATCTAAGAAAATTGATTAAAATACTTATAATTTTATTAAAAAGAATCTAATTTTTGCTTTTCCGATTATATTTATTTAGAAAATAAAACAAATTGTTTAAAACAAAAAAAATTGCAAAAATTACATGAATAAAACCTTTTTTTCCCCTTTTGTACAGAAATTTTTGGTTAAAATCAAATTATTCTTTATTTTTCGTCTTATTAAATATATTTATATACCTTTTTACCTAGACAAGTTACTACAACTGACCACAACTAACCACAATAGGCAAATAATCCACTAAAATTATTATTTTATATTCAAATCTATTTCGTGGGAACAAAAAACAATAAGAGATAGACTTTAGGTTAGCCCAAATCAATTATTTTTTAAAAAAGTTTCACTTTAGATTTAAATATCCTTCATAATACAAAAATTATTAAACAATTCTTAAAATCTTATAAATTAATTAGGTATACTTTTTAAAATTTACCGTAGTATCTCTAAAAAATTACGAAATAAGATCAGAAAGGCAAAAATTAACTTTTTTTAATAAATTTTTAAGTTTTCTTGACCTAATTGAAAAATGTTAGAATTTTTTTCTAAAAATAGTAATTGGAAAGGGGGAATGAGAAGTTAAAAGATATATTCAAGGAAATAGTCAGTCTCTGCTTAATAATTTTAAGTTACTTAACCCAAAATGCTCTGTTTAAATTGAAAAAAATAATAAATTAAAAAAAAAATTACTTATTTAAAAAATTAAAGTCTTATCCTAGAATTTTTAGTGTTTTCATTACTTGCCCATATAAAAATTAGCAAACAATTCAAGAAAATTATAATTTTTTGACAGCAAGTGACTTGTGAGAACAAAAAATAATAATAAATAGTGTTTAAGTTATCCAAAATCAAAATAACTTTCTAAAATTGTTTACTTTTAATGATGGTTAGTTAGAAATCAATTCTAAAAACCTAATAAATGAATAAGGATACTAAATTAATCTTTTTATCTAAAAAAATTGATTAAAATACTTATAATTTTATTAAAAAGAATCTAATTTTTGCTTTTCCGATTATATTTATTAAGAAAATAAAACAAATTGTTTAAAACAAAAAAAAATTGCAAAAATTACATGAATAAAAACTTTTTTTCCCTTTTGTACAGAAATTTTTGGTTAAAATCAAATTATTCTTTATTTTTCGTCTTATTAAAAATATTTATATACCTTTTTATCTAGACAAGTTACTACAACTGACAACAACTAACCACAATAGGCAAATAATCCACTAAATTTTTTTTTTTTTTTTTTTTTTTTTTTTTTTTTTTTTTTTTTTTAGTATCTCTAACAAATTACGAAATAAGATCAGAAAGGCAAAAATTAACTTTTTTTAATAAATTTTTAAGTTTTCTTGACCTAAATTAAAATTGTTAGATTTTTTTCTAAAAATAGTAATTGGAAAGGGGCATGAGAAGTTAAAGATATATTCAAGGAAATAGTCAGTCTCTGCTTAATAATTTTAAGTTACTTAACCCAAAATGCTTTGTTTAAATTGAAAAATAATAAAAAAAAAAATACTTATTTAAAAAATTAAAGTCTTATCCTAGAATTTTTAGTGTTTTTATTACTTGCCCATATAAAAATTAGCCAACAATTCAAGAAAATTATAATTTTTTAACAGCAAGTGACTTGTGAGAACAAAAATAATAATAAATAGTGTTTAAGTTATCCAAAATCAAAATATTTTTCTAAAATTGTTTACTTTTAATGATGGTTAGTTAGAAATCAATTCTAAAACCTAATAAATGAATAAAGGATACTAAATTAATCTTTTTATCTAAAAAATTGATTAAAATACTTATAATTTTATTAAAAAGAATCTAATTTTTGCTTTTCCGATTATATTTATTAAGAAAATAAACAAATTGTTTAAAACAAAAAAAAATTGCAAAAATTATATGAATAAAACTTTTTTTCCCTTTGTACAGAAATTTTTGGTTAAAATCAAATTATTCTTTATTTTTCGTCTTATTAAAAATATTTATATACCTTTTTATCTAGACAAGTTACTACAACTGAACAACTAACCACAATAGGCAAATAATCCACTAAAATTATTATTTTATATTCAAATCTATTTCGTGGGAACAAAAACAATAAGAGTAGACTTTAGGTTAGCCCAAATCAATTATTTTTTAAAAAGTTTCACTTTAGAAGAGAGTTAGTTTAAATATCCTTCATAATACAAAAATTATTAATTAATTCTTAAAATCTTATAAATTAATTAGGTATACTTTTTAAAATTTACTGTAGTATCTCTAACAAATTACGAAATAAGATCAGAAAGGCAAAAATTAACTTTTTTTAATAAATTTTTAAGTTTTCTTGACCTAATTAAAAATGTAGATTTTTTTCTAAAATAGTAATTGGAAAGGGGCATGAGAAGTTAAAAGATATATTCAAGGAAATAGTCAGTCTCTGCTTAATAATTTTAAGTTACTTAACCCAAAATGCTTTGTTTAAATTGAAAAAAATAATAAAAAAAAATTACTTATTTAAAAATTAAAGTCTTATCCTAGAATTTTTAGTGTTTTTATTACTTGCCCATATAAAAATTAGCAACAATTAAGAAAATTATAATTTTTTAACACCAAGTGACTTGTGAGAACAAAAATAATAATAAATAGTGTTTAAGTTATCCAAAATCAAAATATTTTTCTAAAATTGTTTACTTTTAATGATGGTTAGTTAGAAATCAATTCTAAAACCTAATAAATGAATAAAGGATCCTAAATTAATCTTTTTATCTAAAAATTGATTAAAATACTTATAATTTTATTAAAAAGAATCTAATTTTTGCTTTTCCGATTATATTTATTTAGAAAATAAAACAAATTGTTTAAAACAAAAAAATTGCAAAAATTACATGAATAAAACCTTTTTCCTTTTGTACAGAAATTTTTGGTTAAAATCAAATTATTCTTTATTTTTCGTCTTATTAAAAATATTTATATACCTTTTTATCTAGACAAGTTACTACAACTGACAACAACTAACCACAATAGGCAAATAATCCACTAAAATTATTATTTTATAATCAAATCTATTTCGTGGGAACAAAAAACAATAAGAGATAGACTTTAGGTTAGCCCAAATCAATTATTTTTTAAAAAAGTTTCACTTTAGAAGAGAGTTAGTTCTAAATATCCTTCATAATACAAAAATTATTAATTAATTCTTAAAATCTTATAAATTAATTAGGTATACTTTTAAAATTTACCGTAGTATCTCTAACAAATTACGAAATAAGATCAGAAAGGCAAAATTAACTTTTTTTAAATAAATTTTTAAGTTTTCTTGACCTAAATTAAAAATGTTAGATTTTTTTTCTAAAAATAGTAATTGGAAGGGGGCATGAGAAGTTTAAAGATATATTCAAGGAAATAGTCAGTCTCTGCTTAATAATTTTAAGTTACTTAACCCAAAATGCTTTGTTTAAATTGAAAAAAATAATTAAAAAAAAAAATTACTTATTTAAAAAATTAAAGTCTTATCCTAGAATTTTTAGTGTTTTTATTACTTGCCCATATAAAAATTAGCCAACAATTCAAGAAAATTATAATTTTTTAACACCAAGTGACTTGTGAGAACAAAAAATAATAATAAATAGTGTTTAAGTTATCCAAAATCAAAATATTTTTCTAAAATTGTTTACTTTTAATGATGGTTAGTTAGAAATCAATTCTAAAAACCTAATAAATGAATAAAGGATCCTAAATTAATCTTTTTATCTAAGAAAATTGATTAAAATACTTATAATTTTATTAAAAAGAATCTAATTTTTGCTTTTCCGATTATATTTATTTAGAAAATAAAACAAATTGTTTAAAACAAAAAAAAATTGCAAAAATTACATGAAAAAAACCCTTTTTTTTCCCCTTTTGTACAGAAATTTTTGGTTAAAATCAAATTATTCTTTATTTTTCGTCTTATTAAATATATTTATATACCTTTATATCTAGACAAGTTACTACAACTGACCACAACTAACCACAATAGGCAAATAATCCACTAAAATTATTATTTTATATTCAAATCTATTTCGTGGGAACAAAAAACAATAAGAGATAGACTTTAGGTTAGCCCAAATCAATTATTTTTTAAAAAAGTTTCACTTTAGAAGAGAGTTAGTTTTAAATATCCTTCATAATACAAAAATTATTAAACAATTCTTAAAATCTTATAAATTAATAAAGTATACTTTTTAAAATTTACCGTAGTATCTCTAACAAATTACGAAATAAGATCAGAAAGGCAAAAATTATTTTTTTTAATATATTTTTAAGTTTTCTTGACCTAAATGAAAAATGTTAGAATTTTTTTCTTAAAATAGTAATTGGAAAGGTGGCATGAGAAATTAAAATATATATTCAAGGAAATAGTCAGTCTCTGCTTAATAATTTTAAGTTACTTAACCCAAAATGCTTTGTTTAAATTGAAAAAAATAATAAATAAAAAAAAAATTACTTATTTAAAAAATTAAAGTCTTATCCTAGAATTTTTAATGTTTATATTACTTGCCCATATAAAAATTAGCAAAAAATTCAAGAAAATTATAATTTTTTAACAGCAAGTGACTTGTGAGAACAAAAAATAATAATAAATAGTGTTTAAGTTATCCAAAATCAAAATATTTTTCTAAAATTGTTTACTTTTAATGATGGTTAGTTAGAAATTAATTCTAAAAACCTAATAAATGAATAAAGGATACTAAATTAATCTTTTTATCTAAAAAAATTGATTGAAATACTTATAATTTTATTAAAAAGAATCTAATTTTTGCTTTTCCGATTATATTTATTAAGAAAATAAAACAAATTGTTTAAAAAAAAAAAAACTTCGAAAAATTACATGAATAAAACCTTTTTTTCCCTTTTGTACAGAAATTTTTGGTTAAAATCAAATTATTCTTTATTTTTCGTCTTATTAAAAATATTTATATACCTTTTTATCTAGACAAGTTACTACAACTGACAACAACTAACCACAATAGGCAAATAATCCACTAAAATTATTATTTAATATTCAAATCTATTTCGTGGAACAAAAACAATAAGAGATAGACTTTAGGTTAGCCCAAATCAATTATTTTTTAAAAAGTTTCACTTTAGAAGAGAGTTAGTTCTAAATATCCTTCATAATACAAAAATTATTAATTAATTCTTAAAATCTTATAAATTAATTAGGTATACTTTTTAAAATTTACCGTAGTATCTCTAACAAATTACGAAATAAGATCAGAAAGGCAAAAATTAACTTTTTTTTAATAAATTTTTAAGTTTTCTTGACCTAAATTAAAAATGTTAGATTTTTTTTCTAAAAATAGTAATTGGAAGGGGGCATGAGAAGTTAAAAGATATATTCAAGGAAATAGTCAGTCTCTGCTTAATAATTTTAAGTTACTTAACCCAAAATGCTTTGTTTAAATTGAAAAAAAATAATAAAAAAAAAATTACTTATTTAAAAAATTAAAGTCTTATCCTTGAATTTTTAGGTTTTTATTACTTGCCCATATAAAAATTAGCCAACAATTCAAGAAAATTATAATTTTTTAACACCAAGTGACTTGTGAGAACAAAAGATAATAATAAATAGTGTTTAAGATATCCAAAATCAAAATATTTTTCTAAAATTGTTTACTTTTAATGATGGTTAGTTAGAAATCAATTCTAAAAACCTAATAAATGAATAAAGGATCCTAAATTAATCTTTTTATCTAAGAAAATTGATTAAAATACTTATAATTTTATTAAAAAGGATCTAATTTTTGCTTTTCCGATTATATTTATTTAGAAAATAAAACAAATTGTTTAAAACAAAAAAAAATTGCAAAAATTACATGAATAAAACCTTTTTTTTCCCTTTTGTACAGAAATTTTTGGTTAAAATCAAATTATTCTTTATTTTTCGTCTTATTAAAAATATTTATATACCTTTTTACCTAGACAAGTTACTACAACTGACCACAACTAACCACAATAGGCAAATAATCCACTAAAATTATTATTTTATATTCAAATCTATTTCGTGGGAACAAAAAACAATAAGAGATAGACTTTAGGTTAGCCCAAATCAATTATTTTTTAAAAAAGTTTCACTTTAGATTTAAATATCCTTCATAATACAAAAATTATTAAACAATTCTTAAAATCTTATAAATTAATTAGGTATACTTTTTAAAATTTACCGTAGTATCTCTAACAAATTACGAAATAAGATCAGAAAGGCAAAAATTAACTTTTTTTAATAAATTTTTAAGTTTTCTTGACCTAATTGAAAAATGTTAGAATTTTTTTCTAAAAATAGTAATTGGAAAGGGGGAATGAGAAGTTAAAAGATATATTCAAGGAAATAGTCAGTCTCTGCTTAATAATTTTAAGTTACTTAACCCAAAATGCTCTGTTTAAATTGAAAAAAATAATAAATTAAAAAAAAAATTACTTATTTAAAAAATTAAAGTCTTATCCTAGAATTTTTAGTGTTTTTATTAGTTGCCCATATAAAAATTAGCAAACAATTCAAGAAAATTATAATTTTTTGACAGCAAGTGACTTGTGAGAACAAAAAATAATAATAAATAGTGTTTAAGTTATCCAAAATCAAAATAACTTTCTAAAATTGTTTACTTTTAATGATGGTTAGTTAGAAATCAATTCTAAAAACCTAATAAATGAATAAGGATACTAAATTAATCTTATTATCTAAAAAAATTGATTAAAATACTTATAATTTTATTAAAAAGAATCTAATTTTTGCTTTTCCGATTATATTTATTAAGAAAATAAAACAAATTATTTAAAACAAAAAAAAATTGCAAAAATTACATGAATAAAAACTTTTTTTCCCCTTTTGTACAGAAATTTTTGGTTAAAATCAAATTATTCTTTATTTTTCGTCTTATTAAAAATATTTATATACCTTTTTATCTAGACAAGTTACTACAACTGACAACAACTAACCACAATAGGCAAATAATCCACTAAAATTATTATTTTATAATCAAATCTATTTCGTGGGAACAAAAAACAATAAGAGATAGACTTAAGGTTAGCCCAAATCAATTATTTTTTAAAAAAGTTTCACTTTAGAAGAGAGTTAGTTCTAAATATCCTTCATAATACAAAAATTATTAATTAATTCTTAAAATCTTATAAATTAATTAGGTATACTTTTTAAAATTTACCGTAGTATCTCTAACAAATTACGAAATAAGATCAGAAAGGCAAAAATTAACTTTTTTTAAATAAATTTTTAAGTTTTCTTGACCTAAATTAAAAATGTTAGATTTTTTTTCTAAAAATAGTAATTGGAAGGGGGCATGAGAAGTTTAAAGATATATTCAAGGAAATAGTCAGTCTCTGCTTAATAATTTTAAGTTACTTAACCCAAAATGCTTTGTTTAAATTGAAAAAAATAATTAAAAAAAAAAATTACTTATTTAAAAAATTAAAGTCTTATCCTAGAATTTTTAGTGTTTTTATTACTTGCCATATAAAAAATAGCCAACAATTCAAGAAAATTATAATTTTTTAACACCAAGTGACTTGTGAGAACAAAAAATAATAATAAATAGTGTTTAAGTTATCCAAAATCAAAATATTTTTCTAAAATTGTTTACTTTTAATGATGGTTAGTTAGAAATCAATTCTAAAAACCTAATAAATGAATAAAGGATCCTAAATTAATCTTTTTATCTAAGAAAATTGATTAAAATACTTATAATTTTATTAAAAAGAATCTAATTTTTGCTTTTCCGATTATATTTATTTAGAAAATAAAACAAATTGTTTAAAACAAAATAAAATTGCAAAAATTACATGAATAAAACCTTTTTTTCCCCTTTTGTACAGAAATTTTTGGTTAAAATCAAATTATTCTTTATTTTTCGTCTTATTAAATATATTTATATACCTTTTTATCTAGACAAGTTACTACAACTGACCACAACTAACCACAATAGGCAAATAATCCACTAAAATTATTATTTTATATTCAAATCTATTTCGTGGGAACAAAAAACAATAAGAGATAGACTTTAGGTTAGCCCAAATCAATTATTTTTAAAAAAGTTTCACTTTAGAAGAGAGTTAGTTTTAAATATCCTTCATAATACAAAAATTATTAAACAATTCTTAAAATCTTATAAATTAATTAGGTATACTTTTTAAAATTTACCGTAGTATCTCTAACAAATTACGAAATAAGATCAGAAAGGCAAAAATTAAATTTTTTTAAATAAATTTTTAAGTTTTCTTGACCTAAATTAAAAATGTTAGAATTTTTTTCTAAAAATAGTAATTGGAAAGGGGGCATGAGAAGTTAAAAGATATATTCAAGGAAATAGTCAGTCTCTGCTTAATAATTTTAAGTTACTTAACCCAAAATGCTTTGTTTAAAATGAAAAGAAAAATAAATTAAAAAAAAAATACTTATTTAAAAAATTAAAGTCTTATCCTAGAATTTTTAGTGTTTTTATTACTTGTCCATATAAAAATTAGCAAACAATTCAAGAAAATTATAATTTTTTAACAGCAAGTGACTTGTGAGAACAAAAAATAATAATAAATAGTGTTTAAGTTAT
>JAHBCN010005461.1:0-55598 GCA_019359885.1 Listronotus oregonensis | reverse complement strand
GTTAACGTTTAAATGAAAAATCTTCACACGCTTTGGGCGATTACTTAATATTAATATTGAGGGCTGTAACTTTCAGGGATTTTTTGGGGGGTATTTCCAACAAAATTTTACAATGAGACCAAAAAAAATAGTCGCAACATATATACAGGGTGGCCCACCACATTCGCCTCGGTTTTTCTACGAGAAATGAAAAGAGTTGGAAAAAAACTTTTAGCACAGTCATATGTTGGTCTGTGGGAAGCATATTTTAAAATTATTTTGAAATATACAGGGTGACCCAAAAAAGAAGTACATATCAAAGTTATACTTTTTTTATGGAACACCCCATATTTTTTTTTATTTTTTAGTTACTATAGACCAAATAAAGGTAAGTTATTGTTATAATTCCTATACCTAAAACTGAACGTTTCTGAGAAATTTGGAGAAATTAACAAATACAGACCATATTTTAAAAATTGTTTACGCCCTATAACATATAAGAAGCTGCTCGTTATTAAATTTACTGCTTAGCTAAAGGGTTTAAGTTAACTATTACATAAAAGTTTTACCTTAACATTATACAGAGTGGTGAAAAAATTGCCTCAAAGTTTGGACATACATTTTATTAAATAACTTCCTAAAATTAAATGGATCACCCTGTAGTTAGTGGCCTATTTTGACGCAGAACTAGATTCCCTTTAAAACTATATTAGGGTTTCTTATACCTATCTTTTCTGCTTTTTATGCAAAAGACGTTTTTATATTTGACTTATGAATAATTTCTTTATCTTAAAAATGGAACACCCTGTACTGTAATTAAAAAAACCTTTTTATTAAGGACCACGTAGATTCGCTAAAAGCACAAGTTAAAATTTTTGAAAATAAGATGTATCGGAAGCAAAATGCAGGCAAAAGTAAAAACTCCAATTTATTGCCATTTCTAAAATATTAAAGCATTCTTAAAAATGAAAATCAAAATATAGTAAAAGGTACACCTATCTTAATAGACAAAATATGCAAAAATGCCCTTGTTTCTTAGCAAATGTATTGGACTTTATGGTAAATTAAATCCCAAAATAATATTATAATGGGGTCAATAAAAACATACATTTCAATATGACTGTCACCAAAGGTACGATTATATTTATATTTTTTCAATAATGGTAGGCTTTGACCTAGATGACGTTAATTATTACCTGCAAACAAAAAATATTTGACAGTGACACTTGTTAGTCAAACGATTATCATTGATTAAGCTAGTTTAAAATTATAATCGTTTTAAATGATTGTTACATTTTAATTAGTTAAAAAAAGGAAGATAAAATGATTTTGGAAATCGGTGAGTAACAAGAAATATGTTTATTTGTCATCCTATACTGTACAGGGTGTTCCATTTTTAAGATAAAGAAATAAATCATAAGTCAAATATAAAAACGTCTTTTGCATAAAAAGTAAAAAAGATAGGTATAGGAAACCCTAATATAGTTTTAAAGGGAATCTAGTACTGCGTCAAAATAGGCCACTAAATACAGGGTGTTCTATTTAACTTTAGGAAGTTATTTAATAAAATGTGTGTCCAAATTTTAAGGCAATTTTTTTCACCACTCTGTATAATATTGAGGTAAAACTTTTATGTAATAGTTAACTTAAACCCTTAAGCAAAGCAGTAAATTTAATTACGAGCAGCTTCTTATATGATACAGGGTGAAAAGAATTTTTAGATTATGGTCTGTATTTTTTAATTTCTCTAAATTTCTAAAAAACGGTTGATTTTAGGTATATTAATTATAACAATAACTTACATTTATTTGGTCCATAGTATCTAAAAATATAAAAAAATATCGGGTGTTCGATAAGAAAAAATATAACTTTTATATGTACTTCTTTTTTGAGTCACCCTGTATATTTCAAAATAATTTTAAAATATGCTCCCCACAGACCAACATATGACTGTGCTAAAAGTTTTTTCCAACTCTTTTCATTTCTCGTGAAAACCGAGGCGAATGTGGTGGGCCACCCTGTTAAATAAGTAAATAATATAATTTAATAATTTAAATTATATATTTAATAATAATATTTATAATTATATATATATATATATATATATATATATATATATATATATATATATATATATATATATATATATATATATATATATATATATTATATATATATATATAATCAGACACAGCGGACATGTAACCGCCCGTGACTTTTTAAGTTATAAGAATTAATTTTTTTCACTTCTGGTTTAACCGGAAGTAACTCTAAATTTTAAATAGCACCTTGTATATATTTTTAGCCTACCTAATCCGCCTCAAAATTCTCTTTTAACCATGTGCCACACTTTACTCATTTTATTTCAAAATGGCTGCTATTATCGATTTTTATCCCAAGGTTTTAGTAGGCCATGACAAGACAATTACAAATTATCAGCATGTAAAATAAAGTGTAAAAATATTTGTGATTTTGTTAATTTTTATCCAATTATTAAGAGTTAGAAATAAAAGTTAACTTTTAATATTTTAGAAATGTATTTTTTAACGCTTTATATCTTAAAACCCAAAATAAGGAATTTTAATTTTTATTTAATTCAACTTTAGATAAAAAATGTCCTATTTCATATAATTTATTAAAATTGGTATGCACAACTGACGTTTTTACCAAAATGGCAAAATTATACATATCGACATAGAATTTTGGGAAAAAAATCGATTTTGGCAGCCATTTTAAAATAAAATGACAAGTGTGACACATAGTTGAAATGAGAATTTTGAGGCGGATTAGGTGGTAGCAAAATTATAATGTCCAACATGTGAGAAAAGCACATTTCCCACTCGCTAATTTGCGGTACTAGCCTTCGGCTCGTACCTCAAACGCACTCGTAGGAAATGTTAAACTTTTCTCACTTGTTGCACAATATATTATTAAATACGTTTTATTTTTATTTGTGTTTTTTTTTAACTTAACTTTTTTTAATTAAACCATTTTCCTAACATTAATGTGTAATACTTTTGGACACAAATTACCTTTTTAAAAATAGATAGATTTTTAAAAATAGATGAAGTTGCCTTATACAGCCTCAAAAACAATTAGACTTTGCTTTACGTGACCAAATTTTAATAGCGCAATTTGGTTATTGTAGTAAAAAACACATTTAATATGGCGATACTACAAGAAAGAAGTGTCTGAATTAATGCAATGTCAAAGTAAAAAGTTTTATGTAGATTGTGTTCACTCTAACTTTGTGTGCAATTTACAAAAAAGGGCACAAAAAACATTTTTTTCTAATTTTTAACTTATTTTAATATTTTTAAAAACAACCCTACTTTTAAAATTTTCAAATTTATAATAAAACCATTAATATAAAAATCCCATATGCTGCGGAAGTTACTGATCCCACTGTATAATAGGTTTACACGTGTTTACCAACATATATCTGTTATTGTAAATCACTATTTCAGCTTTCAGCATTTACGTACACATTAAAAGTGTCACCCTCGTATACCCCTTTACAGTTGATCTGTGATAGCCCCGAACTATCAATTTTTTTTGTTCCTCTGAACCTAAAAATATTTAAATCCTTTAATAATAAATTGCCTCTTATTTGATGTTAGACACCCACAGTAGGTAGGTAGGTAGGGTAGGTTTAAATTGAGTGGACTTTTTACGCCCTCCACTGCGACCGCTCGGTCTATTGTGGCTCACACCTTTTTATATTTTTCCCAATAGGATCGGACTTTTAATAAATCCGATACCAGATTGGAAGAGAGTTCTTACATCTCCTCTTACTCGTGTCGCTACCGGACACGAGTACAATGTGTTCTGATGTGTTCTGGTGTCCCTGTCTCCTGGAGAGTATGACGAGCAGACGATTAGATCCATCATGCCCTCCTCTCCTGGTCTAGTGACATGGGTAGCTACCAGGTCCTTGTTATCCTATGAAAACGGTCCCATCCGCTTTCTGTTTAAAGCCAGGGAACCCTTTTTCCTATAAAGGCGGTTCTGTCCGCCTTCTGTTTGGATTCAGGGAACCCTTCCTAAGCACCTGTTTGTTCGGGATGGATTAGCCCTTCCCCGTAAAACAGGCGCCGGTGATTTCGGGGGCACCTTACGAAACGGATTCACCCGTTTCGGTCGGCGCACCTTTGTCACTTTTTTCCTATGAAAGCGGTTCTGTCCGCTTTCTGTTTGGAGCTAGGGAAGTAATAGTCCACCACGGCAGAGCCCCGCATTACCGCAGTAAGGCTAGATACTCTAAGAGGTCGCCCTGTATCTCAGAGGCACCGTTGGAGACACCTGTTTAAGGCACAGGATGTCATTCGCACAGCACGGTATGCTAACACCTTGAGTTAAGCCTTGTGTTTTCATCTTAGCTTCGGATCCCGTTTCATACGCTAGCCAAAAGAGTTGCCGATAACCAGCAACTCCAGCGCATGTTCCAAAAGATCCTATTGGGCCCAACCACAACGACGATGTGTGAACACAGCAGTTGGGACACCCACAGTACGTTAATACCTAAAGTTAATACTTTCTTAAAGTGTCACAAGATAAAAAAAAACTAAAAAGCTACTTTTTAAGTAACTGCAATTTATATACCTGCTGTATATATTTTAACAATTTTAAGAACCCCTTTTAAACACTTCAAATATATGGCGTTATTCAAGTCATTCGCATAAGTAATTACACTAAGTAATAGCTGTTTTCAATACCATGAAAATGTCATCATTTGTAAACATATTATACAAACCGGGAGTCGGCTTTGAATACTTCATGAAAAGAGAAATATGTGAATATGGTTTTCATATTAGTAAAGATATTAATCTAAATGATCATTCTGTCTTTCAAAGGAACTCTGGTTTATGTAAAATATATATGTTGTTTAATATACATGAGCAAAAACAGTGTTGTAAAAGGGTGAATAATGAGTTGTAAAAGTTTAGATTAATTAATATTAGGATACCTTGATATACACATTATTTTCCAGAATGGTTAGGGTTAAATGTTTACAACTGATGACTTTGTTGCTTTTAAAGTGTGTCTTTTAAATAATTTTGTCTAATGAAGCGATATTTATCTAACAGTGGTCCGAGCTAATGCTCAAGGCGGCAATTTTTCTGGGCCGTTGTTTTAAAAAGTACCTTTGTGTTAAAATAATCGTCATATTATGATAATTAGAATAACTTTTATTTTAGTTAGTAGAGTTAGTCCAAGAAGTAATAGAAATAGTACAAAAAATCAGGTTAAAAATTTGCAGATACTGTGTTTCAAAATAGGACAGTTAAAATTTTATTTAAATTTATATTTAACATAATTCGGTACGATTTAAGCAAAAAAATAATTAGATAAACGGTTGACCCAACGGGCCATCCGCATCCCTGCAACTTCCCGCAAATTTACAAATAAATTTCACGGGAATTTTTTATGGCATGAAAAAGCCTCCTGAATTTTGCTCAGAATTTTTGAAAAATGTCAAGTGGTCCGAATATAAAAAAGACTAAAAATATCGATATAATGATCAGGGTGAGTCCTTGGGAGGCATCCGATGCTTTTAATTTTTACAGGGGACTTCCTGGATTTACAAGAAAAACTACTGAATTTGCTCAGAATTTTTCAATTATAGAAAAAACACTTATTTTTTTAAATTTTTCGACAAGGTATCTCTCGAACGAATTAACCAATTTTGACATATTTGGAGGAGATCGACGCGTTTTTTTTCAGGTTAAGAGCTGATTAGTTTTTGGGATCGGTCGGTACAGCCGTTTAAAAGTTAAAAAAAAACATATTTTCGAAAATTTTATTTGTGGATTTATAAAAATCTATCCGTAGGAATTGTTTTGAATAGTATAGAAAATCCAAATTTGGAGAAGCCTAGGGGAGTATCACATTAACAGCGACATCAAGTGCGGTCACCCCCACTCGCTTCGGCAGCCGTGACGGTCGAGCGTAACAGGAAAGGTGTGACGAGTTTTTTTAACATTGTTATCAAATTTCTCCCATCATCGATAAAGAAGTTTTACTTCAAAAAATTCGTATTAAAACTATTATTTTATATGAAATTTCAATGATAGGCGGCATTTTTTCAGTGCCTAGGGGCAGCGATAAGGTTAAATCCGACCCTGAATGATTAACTAAAAACTTTTTAATTTAATAAAACGTTGTTTATTTTATTTACAAAAAGAACCTGCAGTACTACCTTTAAATCATACGATAAGGTTTTGTTTGATTATACACCCAAAAAAAAAGTAGTCTGTACTTTACATGCGAAATATGTATTCCAAAGTTTTTTTTTTCTTTTGAACACGAATCCGGAGCCAAAACTAAGATATTTTATTACAGAAACCCGGCAATCTCAAAAAACATTTCAAAAATATTAAAAACTTACGAAAAAATGCCAGTAAAAATATAAAAATATGGTTTTTAATTGCCTGCATACAATTAATAATGTAAAATTTATTTATAAAAAAAGATTTGGTGTACGGGGATTTTGGTGGTTGTTGATCACGAATCCAAGATCAGATTTGGGAAAATTTCAAGTGGTGGATCCAGTATGGGGGACGATTTTTTTTTAAATCAAATTAAAAAGGTAAGAAAAAAATTTCACATGACTCACTATTTCTGATCGTCAATTTTCAGTCGGTCGACTCAGTACGTCACGGTCGCGAATTTTCGCTCGACGCGCTAGGTTCACAAGCATTGTTAACAATGTTCTTCAAACTTATATGAAAATGTGAGATATACAATTTGTAGCTTTTAATCTTAACTTTAAAAAGCCGTTTTAAAAATTCAAATCGGACCATTTGCCTAATATTCACGGCACTTGCAAGATAAGGGTCTAATTTGTTTATAGTGCGATTGAATAAAAACTATTAACGCATCAATTTTTATCTTTCGGCAGCTCAAAGTATATGTTATTTACTATCATTTCTCAATAAATCAGCTCTAAATATTGAAAATTAACGAAGATACGAATTTTTGAAAAAAGGTCTGGTTTAAGCCTTTTTCCGGCTTTTCTCGGTGAAAAATGGTTGGATTCGGATTTTTCAAAAAACATTTTGTAGGTTTTTGAATTCTTTACAAACAGTATTTTATGAATAAAGTTATATAGCCAGTACTTTTTGTTATATTTAAAAATAAACGAAGAAAAAGGCCCTTTTTTAATAATTATTGTTTAAAAAAATTACCTGAAAAAAATTGACTGGATTTTTTTTTTTAGGGTATTATCTGTTAACAATAATAACAAAAATGACCTTTTACTTTGCTATAATGATTGGAGTATTTATATTAATAGAATTACTTACAACAAAATAATAAAATCCTTAAATTGATATTTAAAAAATATATAGAATCTGATAAAATGTAAATGCATTAAATATTAAATAAATCATACGTATATTTGTTTTTGGGGCATTTGTTTAATAATTAAATGTTTAAAATATTTGCAACGACTTTTGATGCTTCCATTTTTGCCAAGGCGACAGAGTGATTTTCCTTTCGGTCGATGAAAAGCTGGCGTTTTTCTGTGGTCTAATATAAATCGCAAATTTTTCATATAAATTAAATTAATTTTATTGTTACTAAAAATAAATACGAAATACTTTAATGCTACTTATTGAAAAAAATAAACGCGGTGTCCCATTAGGAAAAAATTACTTTCATGTCGTAGGTTTTTTTTAATTTTAAATATTCTTTGAGATTCTCCGGGAAAAAACCCAAGGAGACTTTTCCCTTTTTTTTAATATTCATAAAAAAGCGAAAGGTCTTCTCCAGCTCGTAGGTGGTCTAAAAGAGGAAGCATTATGATAAACGTGATGCCAGTAATAAGGTGAAGGACTCTTTTTTGGATAGAATCAATAAAACAAAAAGTTGTGGGAGAAACCATTCCGCAAATATGCCGGCATGATCTCTGGTGGGCTATTTTTTGCGAAAACAAACATGATTATGTGCTAGGATATTAATTAGAACTAACAACATTTTTTAGGTGCCAACTTTTTTAAAATATATTCCGTATAAAACTGCTCAAGAAAACATACAATAACAACCTTTATTTATCACCCAATTAAAAAAAAGTAGTGTTCTTGTGCCTTATTACAAGAAGTACTAAATCATATCTCTAATCTTTTTACTACCGTGAGATTGAAATAACGTGTAAGAAGATAAGGTAAAAAAGCATTATTTTTTATGAAAGAGACCAGACCAGCAGTTGGGACGTTAACATCTGATGTTTGTAAAGGATTAGTGTGAAAATAGTATCTCACGTTTTTAAAGCAATTCGTATTTTTAAAGGGCAATACCCTTAAAAAAATCTTAGTTTAAATTTTACACGTATAGTGAGTTGAAACTTGAAACTAACATCTTCTTATCAAATGCTTTTACACAATCTACATAAGTACTACTAACTAAGTTTAACTAATTTTGATTCATTACATTCTTATACTAATGTACTTATACTAATGTAAGGATAAACATTACACTAATCTAGACGAGTTAAAAAATGCTATTTCTGCAAAACGCAATACTTTAATTTAGCAAGCCAATGTAAGAAAACAATTTTAAAAACTTCTGGGTTATTGTCAGTAGCCAATGGAGGCATATTTGAAAATTTTCTTAAATCTTAAATTTATTTCCAACATATTATTTGTAATAGTATTATAAATATATTAAAGCATGTCAATATTATAAATGCCATTGTGATTTGTTACTTTAGTTTAGTTTAACTTAACTTCGTCTGCATATATACAACTTTAATCTTTTCGCTGTACGATTTTTAAATAATGATAACGCACCAAATTTCATAATAACAACGTTAATTCACAACTAACTGGTATTTTTATTGTTTTTTTTTATAAATATGAGGCGATAATAAAGTAATAATGTTTAAAAATATATTAGCAAATAACTGGCAAACGGTGAAACCAAAAAATCAAAAGTTTTAACCATGGAACTAGATCTGCATGCTCTTCAATAAACTTTAATAGAATTTTGCTCAAAAATAATTAGCGAAGCCAATAATTGACCCCATTAAAAATTACATGGGATGTTTTATATCCGGCCCGACGATATACCACCCGGTATACAAGCTGACTATTTCACTTTTCTTTTAATATGCCACAAATGTAGCCCTGTACAGTTCTCATTGGATGGTCCTGTACGTGTACATACTAGATTTTATTTGCCTATTTTAATACTTTTGCTTACAAACATTCATCAACTTTAGGTAAACTATTAAAATTCTATGGTATTAACCGCAGTATTAATTTATTAGTTTTAAATGACAGAACTTGGCTGGACTTAGTTAAACCTTTGACATAAATTATATGAATAAAATGTCATAACTAAAGTCAACCATACCTGCCTAAATGCTGTGGTCAATATCGATTTATTTTGTTTATAATTAGTTCTAAATCGATTATCGTTAAAACTGCATCTCTTGTTTAGGTCAATGTTTCCCCCAAATTAAAACTTAATAAAAACATGTCACAAAATAATGCTGCATGTTTCTAATTACTCAATAACAACTTGTTTTCCATAAAAAGAGAGGTTTAATGCGAATTGTATTATAATGATGCATGTAATAATCTCATAAATCAGAATGTTAACGTTATTTTACGTAGGTGTATTACCTGCATAGAAAATGTCCCGTTCACAAAAAATAACATTTACAAGTATACTTGCATGAAAAATTGTTATGGTAAAGCTGCAATCAACAACAACCCAAAAAACACATTTAAACTTAAACAAAACATTTCAAGTGGCTGCAAATGGTTACTTTAAACACTTGTGCCCGTAATTACATATGTAAAATTATGGTAATTTACATATGAATAATTTTACTTATGCAAATTTATTTATTGACGAGAGTCTCAATAAGTACAGAAATATTTTAATTCTAGAGCTCATTCGTTGGTGGGCAGATGATTTTAATATCATTTTTTATGTTTTTCTTCTCTGGTATTTCTTTTTTAATAGTTTTACTCTTTCTGCAGTTTTTTTTCTCAACTCCCAAATCTTTCTTTTTTTCTAAACTTCCAAAATTTCGTCTTAATGAACCCCTGTCAACAAAACGATGTTGGTCAGGGTTTCATTAAGATGATAATTAAAACAATATTTTCAAAACTGTTAGCAGAGGAGTATAAGCAGATAACCGTACCGATTGTCACAAGTCCGAGGATGGAGAGTTGTGACTTGGTAATTGGCTTTCCCCGTGTAGGGTAGGTACGTCCATACCAAGTTAAGGGAGTTGATAATCCGCATCATACTGGGTGTTGCAATTATTGTAGTCTCAATTTTTCTAAGTGAAAGTGTTACATTACATTACATTACAACGAGGAAAAAAAAGAACAATGGCTGAAATAGTAGTAAAAAATACATTCTAAAGTGATTAAATTTCTGTTATAAAAATATATAAACAAAACAATTAAGAAGGTGATGTTAAAAACGATATTTGTCATAAAATTTATTTGATGGTATAAACACGTGAATGTTGTATATTTTTAAGTTTTAGTAAAGCAATTGGTAAATACATGGTTATTATTAAGTATTTACTTTTACTGAGATTATTATTATTTATAATATTTTTTCGTACATTATAGCGATTTTTTGCATACGGTTTTTTTTTGTGACGATCACAAGTCTAAAATAAGTTTTTTTTTCGGAAATCTATGGTTTTTGAGGTATGAGGCCTTTAAGAAGAATAACCTTAAAATGGACACTTTCCCAAAATTCCATCTTCTTGAAATTGATTACCATCAAATGGGAACATACCCTTATTTACACTAAAATGTATTGCTTATTTTTAGTTAAAAACACCTCAAACAAATCCAGTATTTATTTTTGATATAACTTATTTATGAATTAGGCAACCAGTTATTTGTGTTTGTTATTTATAATAGACATTAAAATTTTGTACATTTTAATTTATTTGTTTATTTTATAGGTGCCCAATTAGTGTATGTTTCTATTTGATGTTAATCCATTTTAAGAAGAAAGAATTTTGAGATTCGTTCACTGGGAGGCTTAATAATCAAAAAGAATGATTAGTTAATGATCATTTTTTATTAAATTTACCAAAATTATAATTTTTGTCAATTATTTAATGCTGCAGTTGTTTAGGTTTTTTAAGATATTTTCTTCTTGTATTCTGGCTTTGACATATATTTTTTTAGTTAAACCTATTTGTTTTGAAAAAGGAGCCTGCCTAAAAAATCCAACTAACCACAATATATAGATACATTTTCAAATTTTAATTTAACTGCAGTAAAACTCCGCTATTTCATACTCCAATAATCCGGATTCACCAGTAATCTGGACAAAATCAAAATTATGACTATATATATATTAGGTATTTAAATCCAGTAACCTGTGACAGAATATTCGAGTTTTAATTGATTCATTGGCACAGATTAACCAAAGATGTGAATCATTCAGTTATGATCAAAGAGAAATTGCTAAAATAAGTGATATGCTACGGATTGTTACGACTGAAAATAACCCAGTAATAGAATCAGAGATCAATGAATGGATCAATAAAAATAGAGGGCATTTTCTGTTGCGCAGTTATGACAGCGCAAGGAAGTTAAGGAAGCTACTACATTTGAGCTAAAAGTGAATCATGGGGAGGATATTCGTTGGTTCAGTACATGTATAGAGTGGACTGAGAACAATGGAGCAGAATTGAATGTTTTGTCTATACTACACACGATGAGAGAACCGTCAATGGATTCAAAGCAAGTTAATAATAAACAGACAAAGCTAACTGATCTTTTTAGTCCTAATTTTTTTTAGGTTTTACCCTTTTTGTCTTAAATATATTTGTCATTGTCATACTTTTTGTTTGTTTGTTTTTAAAATTTTGAAATTAAATTCATTTTTAGTAATATTTTAAATTATGATTTTAGTTTGCATTTTGGGTTAATAAAGCCCTAAAGTGCATAAAAATTTGGTGTACTTTATTGCTTTAAAAAATATTTTAATACTCCGGATTTTATTTATCCGGATTACAGGGGATTAACTGTACTTTTTTCCTTTATGCAATCACAATATGATGGCAACATGTACTAAACCTCACATTGCATCAAGAGATTTATTGCCATTAAAATCCAAATACCATTTATTTTACTATAAAAATATATTAAATCCTCGTCAAACTTTTCCCTTTCAAAAATTTCGTTTACCAATAACCTATTTTCACTACCTTTCTATTTATTTTGTAACGTACCTTTTCTGAAAATACATACAGTCAATTAAAGAAAAAAAGTTCTGAAAGTTAAACACGAGCCAACCTTCATTTGTTTTAATTTTAGGGTGCCGTAAAGTCCCAGAGATAGAGGTATAAAGGTGAAAGAACGTCGCTCAATTATGCTGTTTAAGATGAGTGTTAAATTTAATACCTGCCAGGGAAACAGTTCTTTTTGTTTTCGTTATTTTATTACAGAAACATGTGAAGGCCTAAGGGAAGTTTTCTCTGTCTTTTTCGTCTCAACTCGTTTTTTAGTTTGTAATTTCGAAAAAAAGTGTTTCGTTGCTACAAACAAATGCAACAATAAAAGATTTTAAAAGAATTAATTATTGGCCATTACTATAAACGAACTTACATTATGATTACCAAGGCCACCAGCAAGGAGGGTCAGGAGGGGTCTATCGACCCCCCTGGGTTTTTAAAAATTACTTAAAATAAAACAGTTTCCGTCTAAATCCATAGATTGTAAAACATTGCCTAGAAATTTAAATAAGTATGATTATTATTTAGTAATTAAGTTGTAGTATTTTTTTATTATTATTTTTTTTAATTCAATTAATTCTATACTATTTACTTGACTTAAACTTTTTGACCCCCTCTATATATTTTTCTGGCGGCGGCCCTGATGATTACGTCATAGCTATGCCATCCAGGTTTTTCGACGTCTTGCGAATAATCTTGGTAATTTTCATTTAAGTTTTACGATACAATTTTTATAGACAGAAGAATAGTACTTTTGCAAGTTGCTGTTTGTTTTACCACATTTTCTTAACTCGTATTGTAGCAAAAATATATATTTATAGATCATCTAAAACTTTGCGCATAACAATTTGTTTATGTCATCTTATTTTTTTGATGTCTCTAGAAAATGTAATATTATAGCATCCAGTAATTTTTTGTATTACTGAGTTAAACTGTTTTTTTTTTGTCTGAACTACTCCCTATAAATTTTTAATTTCTATTTAAAATCCTATTTTTATATCGGTTCATGATTTTTTTGCTATTGTGTGCCAAAATTTTTCGTCGATAGGGACCCCAAGAGAACCCAGAGATTCTCAACAAGAAACATTTTCGCGTCTCGTCTTAAGCCTTTAAAATAAATGAAGACTCAGTACTCTGCAGACAGTAGGTTTTACAGTTTAGATACTCTTAACACAAAAAAATGAACAAAGTGGGAAGTTCGGGGCTTCTTCGGATTTACTTTAAAGGGATGCATATGAGTGTTACTTGGTACTGCTGTATTAAGAGCTGCTAGAGAAAAAAATATACTTGTGGAAGAAGTCCCGATTTAAAAACAATATTTTAAAAAGGAATACAAACAAATTAAAAGAGAAGAAATAAATATTTCTTGGCGCAAAAAAAAATACGAATTTATTTCGAAACTGCTGTTTCTATAGATATTAAGAGTTTGTACGAGGTTTTTAAGAAAAAAATATATTTTATTTTTAAAACATTTTTTAGTCATTCTAGCAGTTTTTTAATCTTTAAAGATGTCACCATTTTTATAAAGTCTTAAGTAATATGAACTTTGGTTGTAGTTTTATCACAGAAATATGCGTTTCGGTCGCGAATTTTCGCTCGACGCGCTAGGTACACAAGCATTTTTAACAATGTTCTCCAAGCTTATATTAAAATGTGAGATATACAATTTGTAGCTTTGAATCTCAACTTTTAAAAGCCGTTTTAAAAATTTAAATCGGACCATTGGCCTAATATTCACGGCACTTGCAAGATAAGGGTTTAATTTGTTTATAGTGCGATTAAATAAAAACTATTAATGAGACAATTTTCATCTTTCG
Source organism: Listronotus oregonensis (assembly GCA_019359885.1). Taxonomy (NCBI): domain Eukaryota; kingdom Metazoa; phylum Arthropoda; class Insecta; order Coleoptera; family Curculionidae; genus Listronotus; species Listronotus oregonensis. Next base: position 41,579 of record JAHBCN010005461.1, on the reverse strand, counting down.
GCAGCTGAAAGTACACTTTATTGACTTTTATTTCCCAAAATATCAGCTCTTAATATTGAAAATTAACGAAGATACGAATTTTTGAAAAAAGGTCTGTTTAAAGCGTTTCTCCGGTTTTTCTCGTTGAAAATAGTCCGATCCAAATTTTTCAAAAACCATTTTGTAGGTTTTTTAATTCTCTACAAACGGTCTTTTATGAGTATAGTGATACAGCCAGTACTTTTTGTAAAAAAAAAAAAACAAAAAAGGGCCCTTTTTTAATAATTATTGTTTAAAATATTACAAAAACTACCGTATAAATACATAATCAAAAGAATTAGTTACATATGATTATAAAAAAGTGGTTAAAATTAACGTTAATCAAGTACTGAAGGCAAAGACCACATAGGCAAATAATATTATTATGTTAGTACTTTCACAAGTTTATTATTATTCAAAGAGATCAGTGTAGCAGATTAGGCGGCAAAGGTGTCAATCCTTGAATACATATCCTGTCTTTAAAAATAATATAGCGTTTTGTTTGTATACTTATTATTGTTATTGTCCTAGATTGTCATTTCAAACCTATTAAGAACATACATAAATATCTAGGATCGGATAATTCATTCTTAGGGTAAATATGCCTATTATGCAAAAGATATTTAGTAATTAATAATGAAGTTTTGCCTTTCTCTGGTTAATATAAAATTTCATAAAATAATCATCCACCTCTTTGTTTACCTCTAGATTATAAGACAATTGTTATTAATTCCTAGACAGACACAATTACAATGTGCACTAAGTGCTTAAATTAAATGTCAGAACGCATAGGAGTACAAACACTAAAACTGTTTCACAACAATATAAACCAGCCTGTACAATTGTTTAACCGATATGGGTATTTGCCAACATTGGTTTGACACTGGCAACAGCGCACTAACCATATGACTTTTAAAATAAAACGACTCAAAGCGTCATTTTCAACGAGTTTGTACATTAATGTACATAACCTTATTTGCCGTCTTGTTAAATTTTGATTTGGCTTTAACAATTTAGAATTTTTAATGTTAAGGTATTTTTTAAATAAACTGATCCAAAATCACAATTTAAAAATATGTGTTTTTTTGACAATAAAGAACCAAACATGATCTGCTTCCTGCTTTAAAGATAAAAGTATTAATTAATTTTAACTATGATAACTACTCTTTTTTTAATACATACAGTTGGCATTGTGATTTTATGAATTATTAATTGGTAGATGTTCATTTTGCAGTGAATGGAGACGTAAAAAAAATTTTTTTTAAAACTAACTTCTTTAAATCACGTTTATTAAAATTGTACAGTAACAAAGTGTTGACGATTGTCATTTTATGTCACGAAAGTTAACCTATGGTCAAGGACACACCTCCTTCTAGAACAATATAAACTTAGCAATGTTTCAACTAGAGGTTTTCTCAAAAAAATAATTAAAATTATATTTATATCTTAAATAATTTAAGGATCGTATTGGGCCCAATTTTTTTTTTCATATTCAAAACGCTCTTTTACGAAACCGTAAATTTACAGGATAATTTGTTTTTAAAATCTTTATTTAATATAAAGTTTTATTTTCGGCTATTTTTAACGAGGAATTTTAATTTTCAAAGACCAATAGTTCAGTTTCACGTCACAAAGGATCATAGGGAACGTTTGCCATCATAGGTTTGCATGTGAGACTACTTATTACAGGTCTTATGTTGTTAGGGCTTAAAGATATTTGTTCATAATTTTTTATATTGGACGTTTTACCGACAGGTGACTCCGCTTGGCGTAAGTGTAGCACGAGTAGCCTGTGGCTAACCGCTATAAAAACATTTAGCTGAACAGCCCAATCACGACAGACACATATAGGGAAATACAAGATTATCCTTATCTTTATCCTTCCCATTTTCTTTGCTGAAGATGCTAAGAGTAACTTTACACCGTTGCAATTTTAATTCAGGTATATATATATATATATATATATATATATATATATATATATATATATATATATATATATATATATATATTATACATTATAAAAAATAAATAATAAATCTGGAAATATAGAAGAATACATATACCTGACCTAATATATAAATCAAGGATATTAATATATAAATAACCGAAGAATCAAGTTAGCATGGAGTAGCTATACTTGGAAGAAATTCATTTTTTATATTAAACAGTGCCACTCACTCCGGTTTGACGGGAAAGCATTTTTGACAATGGATACTACCATGTTATTTTATGCAATTGAGATTCTGGATTTTTTTAAAACAGTTTATTGCAAAATCCATGCACGTCAATGGAACGCAATATGCTGGGAATAACGAAAAGAGACCGCAAAAGAATGAGTGGATACGACAAGAACCCAGGTAATAGAGGATCCACAGAATAAATCTCTTAAATGGCAGTGGGCAGGACACCTGGCAAGAAGAACAGATGATAGATGGACCACCAAATTACAACATGGTACCCACGAGGTGTTAAAAGGCCTAGAAGAAGACCACACTGAGATGGGACTATGACATAAGGAAACTCGAGGAACAATTGGGCCCTATAGCCAACAATAGAGAACAATGGGCCCAGCTGAGAAACAGGTATATGGATAGTAAGAGGCTACACCATAATTGGAAATGGTTGAATAAAGCTGGAATGATGATGATGATGATGATGATATATATATATATATATATATATATATATATATATATATATATATATATATATATATATATATATATATATATATATATATATATATATAATATATATATATATATATATATATATATATATATATATTATTTATATATATATATATATAATATATATATATATATATATATATATATATATATATATATATATATATATATATATATATATATATATATATATATATATATATATATATATATATATATATATATATATATATATATATATTATATATATATATATATATATATATATATATATATATATATATATATATATATATATATATATATATATATATATATATATATATATATATATATATATATATATATATATATATATATATATATATACGGCAAAGCACTACCCAGCCCTATATTTTCTTGAATAAAAACATATTTTGGATATTATAACATGTGCCTATCACTTCCGGTTTGACCGGAAACGACATCAATTTTGATGTTTTCAATGGAACACCATGTATATTTTTTTGAATTTGGATTCTGTGTATTATTTTTGATATAAAATCCAGATTATATCCTATACCTATCTCTGCTTGTTTTTGAGAAAATGGCGATTAAAGATGTCCAAACTACGCACATTATGCAGTTTTATGGGTAAACAAATAAATGTTATAAAAATTTATTAGGTTTAATTTATTTCATTCTGAAGACTCTATCTGTGGAGGTCATAATAAAACCACTTCCGGCTTTACCGGAAGTGCTGCGAAAATTGACTTTTCTAATAATGTTACTTCAAAATTTTTAATGCAACACCCTGTATATTTTTTAAAATTTGGATTCTACGGGTCATTCCTAATATAAAATCTGTATGGCATCTTATGATATAATATGTCATCCTAAAATTTGAAAGCCATATGTTTTTATATCCTATACCTATCTTTGTTAGTTTTTAAGAAAAGAGCGATTGAAATGTTCAAACGACCGTACATTATGCAGTTATAGGGGAAAACAATTTTCTTTTTTTCTCAAAACTAACAAAGATAGGTATAGAACTTAATACAATTTATATCAGGAATGACCCGTAGAATCCCAAAATTTTAAAAAATATACAGGTTTACATTAAAATTTTTGAAGTAAAATTATTAGAAAAGTCAGATTTTCATTCCGGCTAAAGCCGAAAATATTTTATTATGACCCAAATAAAGTCTTTAGGAAGAATTAAATTAAGCATACATTTTTTAAAAATTTATTTGTATTTTCCATACCTATCTGTAATTGTGCGGTCATTTGGACATCTTCAATGCGCACCTTTCTCAAAAACAAGCTAGAGATAGGTATAGGATATAATCTGGATTTTATATCAGAAAGATCCGTAGAATCCAAATTCAGAAAAATATATAGGGTGTTCCATTGAAAAAATCAAAGTTGGTGTCGTTTCTGGTTAAACCGGAAGTGATACACACATGTTATAATATCCAAAAGCATCTTATGATATAATATGTCATCCTAAAATTTGAAAGCCATATGTTTTTATTCAAGAAAATAAAGAGCTGGGTAGTGATTTCGTTGTCACCCGGTATATATTGCTATTTCCTAATTATAAATAAGGTCATTTATTTATTCCAATGCTTTTTATAATTATATCTCTTAAATTATAATTAAATTAGCTTCTAGGGCTCTACAGAACTCTAATCACATTTTATACATCAATGATTTTAATATTGGGGTGCTCCGAAATGTCTCCGCTTTCTTTTGTTTGTCGTCACGTGACTCCCGGTTCCTTAAATATTTGGTTTGGCTTTTTTTCGAAATGGAGTTTACAAATGAAATGTGCTGACTCCGATGGTCATAACACGGCCTTTAACTGTTCGTCAGCTAAAGTCAACAAAAGAAATGTTGTGAGAAAGCTAATTTTAACCTAAACGGGTTTTAATTACAGTTTATACCTACATTAGTGTTAATAAAACATAAAAGAGTTTGCTGAGTACACACTATCCATAATGATTTATGTACGGGGTTAGCGCCGAATTTTTTTATCGAAAAAGAGTTTGTGTCTAAAAGTAATACACTTCAATAATAAAAAAATATTTAAAAAGAGTGTTTCAATAAAAAAATGTTTTAATAAAAAAATATAAATACAAATTAAACGCATTTAAAATTCTTACTTATTTATTTCTCACTAACTTTACTGGTGGCACTGGGTACTTATATCTTAATTATAATGTTATACATTTAGACACAAACTTTATTTTTAAAAATAATTAAACTTGGCATCAAATGTAACCAAATTTTGATAGTTCAACTTTGATTTTGTAGAAAAATATCCATTTAATATTGCGCTTTAAAGAAAATGAGTCTTATTTTGCACAGTGGTGCAAATTACAAAAAATGGCCAAAAAATCAGATTTTTTATCATTTTAAAAGGGCCTTGGCGAAAAAGGGGAGGAGTTAATCGGCCTTTTTACTTTTTGAAATCTTACCCTCTAGGCTTATTAAGAATAAAAAGATGTGCTTTTTTGATTTGCGTAGGTGTTTCAGTAGTTTCAGTAAGTATCTTAACCACATTAAAAGATTTTTAGTTTTTCTTGCGTTAAATTAAAGGTCGCGGATGAAGCACAATTTTTTTCAAAAATTTTTTGCCTTAAATTTAATTTTTTAGGCTTAAGAGTTTAATTTTTTTAACAATGCCTATTGACCCAGGTTAAAATGCAAAAAATAAATGTAATGTATCTGTGGTAGATCTACCTTCAAGAATTTTTTTAACACTTTTGAAAAGGTGATAGGGACTCAAAAAATTAAAAATCAATTTTTCCCTATTTTTCAATATTTAATTGAAAAAAATATATATTTCACAATTGTTTTTTTTAATTAAAAAAAAGAAGTTTTAAATAACTTCTGGATTAAAACGATTTAAGATGAACCCGTAAAGACGATTTTTTTTTAATTTGCGTAATTTCTAGTAATATTTAAATTATTTTTCCTTTGGGTGGAAAAAAATTCCAAAGGTATTTAAAAATTTCATTTTTCAAAAATAAAAAAATAATAAAATTAAAAGTTTTTTTAACAAAAATATCAAAAAATACCGAAAAAAAAAACAGATTTTAAATTCTTTGACCCCCTATCACCGTTTTAAAAAATTATGAAAAAATCCATAAAGCTTGATTTACTAAAGACACATCAGGGCCCCGATTCTGTAAGCAAATTTTTTGACATTCCTTTTCTCTATCTCTTTCGAAACAGTGACAAACTTATGAGTTACCTTTAAGGGCAACAAAGACATGTGATCCCTATTTTGACATTCTCTTTCCTTATATTTTTACAGAATCCCAGCTCAGGCTTTGTTAAATAAATTTAAAGCCTACAAAAATTTAACTTTCCGCCAAAAATGTGCTTCATCCGCGCTATAAAGACTTTTAATTTGGCGCAAATAAAACTAAAAAATGCGGCTGAGATATTCGAAAGAAACCAAAAATTTTCATGATTCAATAAAACAGTTTCGAAAGTACCAACGTATATAAAAAAATAGGAAAAGCACGTCTTTATATTCTCAACAAACCTAGCTGGGTGAGATTTCAAAAAGTAAAAACATCGATTCACCTTCCCTCCCCCTTATGCGCAATGGTCTTTTTGCATATGGGCTGAAAATTTCATTAAAAAAAATTTCCTATAACTTTTTCCGATATTTTCCGAAATAACTCCACTTTTGAAATCTTTTGGAACAAAATAAAAATTTGACAGATAATGAAAATCATGTAACTATTATTTTTTTGGTTATTTTTTATTGATCATTGATCAAACAAAAATTAATGCCAAGTCAAATTTTAAATAAAAATGCATCTCATATGATGCGGATTTTACTGGTCACACTGTATGCGTATTCTTTTGTAACCTCATTAAAACAGTTTTTAATTAAATTTATATACACCAAACATAATAATGTTTTATAAACTTTTAGACAATAAATCATTTGAGTTAGACAGCGACACCGGTCTAACCAAATTTATATTTCTACAAAATTATTTCTAAAAATGTATGAAAACCGCCGGTAGCGCATTTTGTGACGTGAATTATAATAAAGGATTTTAAAATGTAACACATTTATTTGTAAAACCGAGGTAGCCCACGCATTATGTGATATTATTTTTGTAATATAGAGTACACAAACGGAATATGAAATTGACTTTGGTATTTCAACTTAAATTCAGAACAAAATTAATTTCCATTTATACTAGGTATGCCGTATGAATAATGTGCATGTATTTTTGGTTTAATTTCCTTTTTATGATGCACAAACATCTACGTAGTATAATAATGACAATTAAAAATACTTATACATATACTTAGAGCCAAAATTCAGTCCTGATATAATAAATCTAAATAAAAAGATTATTTAAAAAAAAAAATCAACTTTAGAAAAAAATATATTTTTTTAAGTATGTTCTAAATTAACCAACAAAAACCAAATCAAAAGTTTGTACGAAACAAATTACGGGCGGTGCCAGCAAAGCCATCTAATATAAAAAATCAAAATAGAAACTAAATGTCCTAAACGAAATGGATTGGTAAAGACATTTTACCTAACAATCTTATTTTTTTTACATTTGGTAGATTAGATTAGATTATTTGAGCGGAGATGGCAAAAATGACCTCCACCACTGCAACCTTGCCAGATTTATTGTGGTTTCTCCTATCGTTCTTTAAAGTACCTTGTCCAGGCCCGTCTTCTTAACTAGACTCCAGAGTCTTGGCACTGGCCACTCCATATATTTTGCCGGTTTTGGCTTTTCCTCACCAAGCCTAGTAAACCAAAGCCTACATAGTGCTTCACAGTGGCACCACACATGTACGGCTGTTTCTTCAGCCTTCTGGCAGAACCTACACAGGCCATCCTCCACCAGGCCTATTCTTTCCAGGTGCTTGTTGAGTTTGTAATGTCCTGTTAGTTGACCTACCGTTATCCTTACGACTTTACGACTGTGGCTCAGTAGGTCCGAGGTAAACTTGGCCGAACAGGTCATAATGAACTGCTTTGCCTGTCGTTGTCCTGGTGTTTGTAACCACCAGCTTTGAAACTCTTTGTCTACCCAGCTCTTGATAGATGCTTTAAGGAGGCCTGCCGAGATTCCACAGAATGGCTCATTTGTAAGTATTTTTCTTAAATGCTTATTTATTTCGTTATTGTTGGTCTAATTTGGAGCATATACAGGGTGTAAAAAGTATAATGCTCACGATTTTAATGGGCGATAGTGGACCTTAAAACAAGTCAAAGGTTTATTTGACATATGTGTCAAAACTTGACAGATTTTTGTCTAAACGATATCAAAGTTAGAAACTTTGATAGCAATTATTTCTGAAAAGCTTAATAATTGCCAACTTTCGTTTTAATCGCTTATCAGTAGATTTATTTGCTAATAACAACACTAAGTTTTAAATGCTTCAATTTACACATAAATAATAATATAATAATAATGTTTTCCTCAGTTAAAAATTGGCAACAGCGCTACCCAAAAGCCTGTATTTGAATCCCGTCAAGTCATTCGTGCATTACGTATTGGTCGCGATATTTTTGTCCGTTGTAATTTAAAATGTTTTTAAACCGAGAAAATATGCCAATAGGTTATTAATTTACGGCAAGGCAAACCACATTTTGAGCAAGTTATTTGAACTTAAATATAGCTCTTTTTTATAATTGGAGACTTTCTATTCTTTAAGCAAATTAAAAAACTGCCCTTTTAAAACATAATAATTTGTGTTCTTAAAATGGATATTCAGCTTAATTTTGTGGTAAGTACAATTATTTTTTAATTACAAATAAAACCCCAAATAAAGTAGAAAAAAAATTATTTTTACGCAGGGAAGGGTGGTACATAAGAGATGCGGAACTGCATACCGTCCAAAAAAAAAATATGAAAATAGACCAAAAAATTATTTATTGCTTTTTACTTAAATTTATTTTCAAATAAATTATGAAAGATAATTTTTAATTATTTTCTAATTGCACCAATGTACCAGCCGCCTTTATGTAAATAAACATACTTTTAAAAAAAAGTGTAAATATGGAAAATCTTGCAAAAAACGTCCGACGTTCGACTCGATGTGATGAAGCGGGCGCGGTGTGTTTTTAGCTTTTTTGGCTTGATTTCAGCATCATCCTTTATACACCCTGTATAAATAGTTATTTTTGACAAAAAAGTGATTTAGGTGTTACAAACATTATTTTTATTTTTATGCTCCCAAAAACATTTAAACCTAATATTATGTATTTTTAGGGACCAAAATGAGTCCGTAAAATAGCCCTTCTTTGAAGCAAATACAAACAAAAATATTTTACAATTTAAGGTTAATATTTTTTGAAATCGTTTTTTTTTTAACTAAATTGTCTTTTTGTTTCCTAATTTTTTTTTTAAAGTTAAAACTGGGATATTTTTGTTATAAGTAGTTAGAGTTTTTTTAATACTTGAAAAAAATTCTACATGCTCTAAAATTTTACTAAGGTTTTAAGATGTTTCCCTTCGACACCACACCTGTATAACCTCCTTGCCAAAAGGGGGGCGGAGACAAAATTCACAGGGCCGAAACCGGTCATCGGTATATCTTATGGAACGGCCAAGCAGTTCATATCAGCTTGGACACAAAGAAAAAATCTTCGGTACTGGCATGGACTTCCGGGTCTCAGACACTCGAAGGCCTTCATAAGCCCACCGAACCAACAATGTACTGTCAAACTACTGAAGCAATCAAGGGTACACCTTAAAACTCTAGTGGACTGTGCACGGGACACTGCAGATTGAAATACCACATGCACAAGATCGGCCTTGCGGAAGACGCCGAAGCATGTGCATGGAGGGGGATAATCGGCAGAACACATACTGTGTTCGTGCCCAGCAATGGCACGACTAAGATTGGCAATCCTCGGCAATGACACCTTGTTGCCGGGGGGTGAAAGATCTCTCTCCCCAAGGATCAACAGATTTATTAGGAGTCTGGACCTGGTGGGAGAAATATAAAAAGGTGTGAGCCACAATAGACCGATTGGTCGCGGTGGAAGGGTGTTATACCCACTCACTTTAAAACCTACCTACCTTACACCTGTATAAACAAACATACATATATACAAATACACATATAAATATACATACACTTTTAAAACTTTGTATATTTGTTTATTAACCCTAATAGATTATTTGAGCGGAGATGGCAAAAATTACCTTAACCACTGCAACCTTACCAGAAATATTACATATTACATGTCGAATTGACAACCCCTTTTATTTTCAAGTCGCTTTAAAATACATTGGCCATTTAGAAAGAATTAAAATCACAAAATAAATAGCGATTCTCTTTGATTAAAATGAATCAATATCCATTTAACTGTACGGAAATCGCCAATTTCCAAACAACTAATATTTGCAATAAGGAAAAGATTTTATACGCTTAATTTTGCTATTAATGTCTTAAAACACACCTTCAAATTTTACCGTAGAATTTTTAATGACACATACATCTTGACAAAATCTTAAGACAAATCCCCTAAAAATTTAGCATTCAAAATCGCGTTCGAATCCAGAAAATTAAACTTTCATACATCAGACGGGCCCGTTTAAAATAAAATCTGGAGGAACTTTTTAATATAGCAGGCACCAGATTTAATAAAAATTCCCAAAGTTTGTGCAACTCCCAAGAATCAGGAATAACGATTTAAAAAAGAACGAATATAAGGAATAAGAGGAAAATGCGTTTTGTATTTGCCGGATTTCTTTGTCTAACATGTGCAGGAAAATCAGAAAAATATGCCACTTACTGTAATGCAGACGATTGGGAATGCAGATTAAGATTAAAATAAGATTAAGTAAAATAAATAGGTTAAAAATATTGGAATTTTAATGAGAAATTTTGCTATGTACTAGTGTAGAAAAGTTTTAGTAGGTATTAATGCTTATATTGCAAAACAAAATATTGTAACAGGATGCTTTCGACTAACTAGAGACACGCAAGCATGTACCATTATTGAAACTGCAACATATTCACATATGATAATCTATTAGGGCTTCCAAACATGTATTCAAAATTTTTTAGGTGTATGTATCTTTGTTTCTATATTTGTAAATATATTTGTATGTATGTTTGTATATTTGTATGTATGGTTTTCCACGCATTTCTCCGAATTGTAACCACTTATTTTTATTAGCTACATTTACTTTAACTTAGGAGACACTAAAGCTTTCAGCATCTGTTGGAAAGCATCTCAACACCTTGGTTAAATTCTAGTATAGTCTGTCTCAAAGTATACCGTGTTACCTCTTGCCTTCATTTATGGATTATACCTGCCGACAGCAATAAAACTGCGGATCGGTAGGTATTAAAGGACAAACATTGGGAGGACTAATAATATAAAGTTTTATTTTATTGTTTTTTTAGGTAAGTAAAATTTAAAATTATAAAAAATTAAATATTGCAAATTTTAATAAATTTATAACTGCATTATCTATACATAATTAAATTTTTAATCTAAATATCTAATTGAAACTAATTCTGTTTACTATCAGAGTCTATTGAGATTAATTACAATAGGATTTTTTTTTTTTGGATAAAAATGTAAAAAATTTTTAAATGTGTGTAGTAAATTTTTTCCACTCTCAACTGGTATTTAAAATAATAACTTTTTTTTTTAAATTTATAAACTACAAAGTAGGTGTAACATTTTCTGCTCTGATCTTTAATTTTACTTGGTTCCACAAATGCTTTAGGGGGGGAAAAAAATAAGTGATGGGGGAAACCGTAAGCCCGTAGCCCAGCCTGTTAAAATTATACTCATATTGTTTAATTCATAGAATTTAGGATTTCCCAAAAGTTGGTTTTTTTTAACTGAATTAAAAATAAATATCATTTTTAACAAATATTCCCCGGGTTTGTTTTTGAATTGATGGCTGGTGCTTTTTGGGGGGAAACGGTTGGGGTTTGGGTTTTCCTGAAATAACACTGTTTTTGGGGTATTGTCTTTGAAATTATTAAATTTTTCCCCGCATTGGGGGGTTCTTTTACATCCACCTTATAGACCGGATTTATCACCATGTAAAAAAAAACCCCCAATTTTTAAAAAAATCTCTTTTAAATCCTGTATTTTAAAAAGAGAGCCGTTTTGAAGCTAGTTTATACAACATTTTTGTCTTTATGTATGTATTTTAAATTACCTTGTATAAGCCAAACCACTACACTTTTAAAATTATTTTAAGAATGCTAAATTAGATTCTTTAACAGTAAGTGCTCTTTGAAAAAACTTTCCCTACCAAAAAATAAAAAGAAATAAATTTACCTATCGACTAACTAAGATCTCAAAGGTGGTCTCGAAATAAACATACCAATTTCACATATGTTAACTCTAACAGACACATCTTAAATTATCTCCACCTATACCTATTAAGTCAGCAAAATTATCCCCTAAACACGCTGAATTTTAAAGCATAATTATAGCTTTTTAAAATTTAGCGACAGTCCAAACCCCAAAACTTCTTTTGGCTCAAAAAAAGAGAAGCAACTAATTATGTAAATTATAAGTATAATTCGGTATCGGTCTTCCAAAGAAAATTATAGCCTCGATGTATAATTAAAATATTAGACTAATGGGCATACTTTGTGGAGTTATAGTCTAATATAATTAATAAAGCGGAGCTATAAATATACGGGAGGTTGGTGTTAAAAATTATCCGGTTGTAATTTAAAAACAGTTAAATTTATTGTCGACTTATTTTATGAACGGTTTGGCTTGGTGTTCTTGTGTATATTTGGAAGGTATAATTAGTTTTTTAATTTGATTGCATTAACTTTAATGTTTTTCTATTTCACTGTAAATGTAGTAGAAAAAGTATTGTAAATATGTTCTATAGTTTCCAAACCGGGAATTTAAAAAAAAAATGCATCAAATCGCTTTTAGAATGCCCCAAAAAACTGTTTTTTTGGGCGTAACTTCTTCAGTTTTTGTGGTAAAAAGTATTTTAAATAACCATTTTGTTGGTTTTTTCAAGGGCTATAAGGTGCATATATTAAAACTGTTTAAAACCCTTACTTTTTTAAAGAGGTGAGTTTAAAGGGCTGAAACAAGGTAGTGCTTGTCTATACACACACACCTTTTAAACGTTTATATCGCACTTAATTTCAGTCATACTGTAATTTTTTTAAAAAATATATATATATATATATATATATATATATATATATATATATATATATATATATATATATATATATATATATATATATATATATATATATATATATATATATATATATATATATATATATATATATATATATATATATATATATATATATATATATTTTTATATATATATATATATATATATATTGTAAGTCAAAAGCTGCAATTTAATGCCTTGCTAATTTTTACGTATCTTCCTTAGTTTTCGTGTTATTTTCAAAAAAAGGTCATTTTTTTAAATTCTGAAATCTGAATTTCACTTGCCGCTTCATTTTTTCCCTAAAACTAAGCAATTTAATCGGTTAAAATTTTTGAATGTATTTATAATATATACATAAAGAAAATTAAAAAAGAGGTACGACTCATTTTAATTAGGGTGGTAATTAGGGGGTTGTTTTTGAAGATTTTTGCACTTAAAAAATTTTGGTCTAACCTTATTTTAATCATAACTCACTTAACTTTCATAATACATAAGAAAGGTAATAACACATGTTTCAAAAAAGTTATTATTAGTTTTTCTTGAAAAATGCGTAGATTTTGCGTTTTTTTCTTTTGAAACTCTGAAAGTTTGTGTTTGATGAATAACAGTTAACCTTTAACAAATCACAACTTGGTTTATATTGGTCCCACAGCAAATACAAAAAAAAGAAATTATTCGTTTTTTTTAAAGCTACAATTTTGTTGTTTACGGGTTTTTTGATAAAATGCGTACTTATCGAGGTATTTTCCAAAAACCGATTAAAAAAGTGGATTTTATCGACGAAAAATGCCGATTTTCGATCGCAAATAACTCAAAAGTATGCATTTTATGAAAAAAATGCATAAAACATTATTTGCTCAGAAACTATTTTTCTATCGATTCCTGTGGTCAAAATATAAAAAATCCACCTCCGAGATGGTTTAACAACCACTCCCAAGGTAAAGACCCCTCGGCGTGATATAGATTTTGGTCCTTTTATTATTCCCTACCTAATGTCAAAATTTCGAGTAATTTTATGCATTTTGAAAAAATTGCGAGGCAAAATAATTCGTTTCCTGGACTAAAGGTAATTTGGCGATAAATATTAATTGGAATATCAAAAATTATCCCACGTCAAATTTTTTTTATTCTGTATACAAAAAATCCTATTTTTATTTTTAAAACAAAATTTTAAGCAGGGTTGCCAACTTAGGGGTTTTCCCTCCAAATTTAGGGGGAAAAAAGGGGGATGGGGTCTTCTTAGAGGTGCTATATTTTTAGGGGTATTTTAAGGGATTTTTATAACTTTAAATATTTATTTTTTTCAAATGTTAAATTTAGCATAATAAAGGTGTAATAGAATAGGCCCTGGGATAATCCAATCTAGCCAATCATATTCATTTTTGTACATACCGTCTTAGCGACATCTAGTCAGTAAGAGATTTGTTACTTAAAGCTTTAGATAATTTATAAATAAAAAATATAAAAAAATGTTGCTGAATGAAATTATCTATTCATGTTTTAAATTTATTATTTTTTTAATGATATTTTATTATTTATTAATAAATTTTAATGTATTATTTATGTAAAAATCTTTAATTATTTATTTTATAATTAATGAAATTTTTTAGGGGGAATTCCTAGTAATTGTGGGGATTTTAGGGGTTTTTGATTGGGGCTTTGGGGGGATAAATTTTTGAGAGTTGGCAACACTGATTTTAAGTTCGTTTCACGGATCATTATTTTGACATAAATATATCCTCTTATTATTATCGTCCAGACTATCCTGGAGGATGAATATTTTTGAAAATATTTTAGATCCCGTGGTGACCAAGCCAAATTGGCTTAAAAATGTAGGTAGGTATACAATTTTCATTGTAAAACTTCAAAGTAATATTTTAAAATGTGTTTTCTAAAATAAGAAGCAATTGAACAGTAGAAAAGTTAAAATAATTAACTAGATACCAATATACCCTTGTACAATATTGAATGGCATGTGAAGACAATCATACATTTTCCCACAGTTTTCATTTTTTAAACGTATTCAAATAAGTGTTGTTCAATAAAACCAATATTTTTATGACTTTATTAAAACAAAGCACTTATAAACGTGTCTCTTTAACAACCACGTAGTAAGTTAGGTACTTCATAATAGAAATATTTCTATTGTTTCTTTCGACCTACCTCAGTGGCCCTTCCCATCTAAACACTCAGCGGGTGGTTTCCTAACTTCTGTTTGGACAATATTTATTTTCATGTTTATTTTACCCACTAAGAAATAACTTAATGGATTGTGTAGAATGCCAGAAAAATTTAGGCTACCAGATTTAGTTCTAATTAAAATCTGAAAACCACTTCAAATAAGCTTTTTGTACGACCGGGCGAAAAATACAATTTGCCGCTCCCATTTAAGGGGGTAAAATTGCACTCTCTCGACTAATTTAGTATATTAATTTATTTAATTTAATTATAAACCAGGGTTGAAATGATTAAAATCAATTGATGAAAATCACGATTAAAATCATGATTTTAATCAGTATGGTTTTTTTTCATCAGGATCAATTTTAAAAAGAGTTTTAAAATTTTAACACATAAAATGAGATTATTTATACAAAAAAATTAAACCAAGACGAAATTTTTATGTGGTGTTATTTATTATTTTATTATAAAAATCGAAAAGAACAGCTGGATATTCCAATAATAAAACTTATATAATATTGTATTATATATAACTGACAAGTCTGTTTCTTATATCTGAATTTACGAGTCGATAAGTAGATTTTTTTGAGATCTTTACCACTGTACTGCTGTTATATTTTTGATTATTTTCTTTGAAAACAGAGTTTTGTGACTCTCTTTTCTTCAGCTACTAATAGATATACTTCTTTGTTTATTGTAGGATCCAAAATATACGTCAAAAAGTGAAAGGGGGTTAAAGCTTGAACATATCTATTCTTAAATAATTGATATTGACGCAAGCTTCTTTCTTCTTTAAATTCAAAACTGTCAGAAATAGCCAGTAACTTTTTCCATAGGTAAACTGCTTGAGATAAAAATGTACCTTTTTGTTGCATTGCATCCAGTGCTATAGAAATTGGTTTTAACAACTCTAGAAAATCTTTAGCCATTTTTTTAATACAGATATCTAAAACATTTTTAAAAATCTCTGTATCAGTTTGATCTTTATGCTCTTCACATATTAATTATAATTTTGACCACTCATTTACAAAGATCTCAAGACAATCTGAAAGTGTATTCCATGGAACATCCTGAGGTAAGACCAATTTCTTGCCCCCTTTTTCTTTATACCAAGCATTTGCCAAATGGGTAATTGTGAAGTTTTCACAATATGTACCTTTTGCTCTTTTTTCTGCGATGCTTCTAAATCTTTGGAGAGCTAACTAAGTAATTATAGGGTAATTGGAAGACTCGGTAATTTTTTTCTTCGTACTGACCATATTGCTTGCATTATCTATAACAATACTGGTAACTTTACAGTTATATTCATTTTTGCACCTACTTATTAAGGTAATAGCCAATTCGGCAAGAAAGTCAGCTGTATGGGGATGACCCTATGTATCTATGGTTTCTAAAAGAACACTGTTTCCATCCTCTGCAGTCAAAACGACACAGCATATTGGACCATCCATCTAAGGACATGCAGACAGATTGCCCAGATAACTTGTAAAAATAATTAGATTTTTCTATTTCAAATATTTCAATCAAGATCGTTGATAATAACTGAAATATAGATGGTGGAAGGTAACCAGGTCTTAGCATTTCTATGGCCTCTCTTACCTCCTGATTTTCTATAGCTCTAAAACTGCAATTTGTTGCGTAAACAGCTTCGGCGATTTGTCTGTCCAATTCTGTTTTCTTATCTTGTTCAGTTCTCACCACAAAAAATATCCAAATGACCGCTACTTCCACTATTTTCCCGTCCACCTACACTTCCCTTTTCAGAGTTATCGCTTCTCTGCTTTTTGCCAACTGGATAATTTCACTCTGGCTAGTTTCAGGCTGTGACTAATAATTACCATAAAGAGTTTCGAGACCACTGCTGATATCACTAGTTTAACTTTTGCAGATTTCCCGATGACTTTTTAGTCTGTCCACTAGACCTTGCAATTCTAAACCACACTTTTTACATACTGCCCTTCAACCTACTTTACCCACCACTATCTTTTTTATAAAAAGCTGTCAAATACTAACTTTTTTTCTGCCCCGGCTTGTCATAAGTCCAAATGTTTTGATAAATTAACCCCTAAAGCAATAGTTATTTTCCCAATAAGTGCGCAGAGTGATACTTTTCCGCACGCCAAAGCTGTTAGACGAACGACGCGGGGGGTTCGGATAAGCTTTGTGGGAAAAAATCACTTCAAGTATTAGGACAATACTTTTCTACTTGGATTACTTTTCTACAGGTTTTATTAAAGAATATGATTATTAGAAACTCGAAATTTAAAAATCCAAAGTAAATAATTAAATTTTTATTTTAACTGATTATAAAAAATTTTATTAATTATTAATAATAATAATGTTAAAAGTACAATTAGTTGCATGTTGAAGGTTTATGGCCGATTTAAATGTTTTTAGGAACGTATGATGGTTCGCCTCATGTTAAGACGAAATCTTGTGTTTTAGCTGATTGAACAGGCTTGAACAGGAATTTCTGGCTTTGAGAGTTTTTGGCTTGTTGAGTTTAATTTTTTTTATTAACCCCTTTTTGTGCCTGTTAATTCTTCAATGTATCCTCGGCTCCGTTGTCATTTCCAACCGCCTAACCGCTTTATATCTATGAGTCCTTTTTCGGAATTTGGAACGTTCAGAAGATCGCAGGAACGTGGGCTATATAGCTCTGGATTCGAACTTTAAAATGCTGTATCTCAGAAGGCATCTTTCCCCAAAAGTATTGATCCCCAAAGCATTGTTTGTGAAATTCCCCTTTTTAAATATACGAAAAACCGTTGATGTGTTTCGGTGGCCGTAATGCTGTATACTTCCTATATAAGAACAAATACTTTACGTCGTTGATTTCTTCAGACAGGACGAAAGTACGTGACTTTTGAGCATGGAGTATTTCGACCATAAAGTATTTGGACTAAACTACTTGCTTAATTTGAGAAAATAGGCTAAAAGTACCTTCTCTTTCAAAGTTCTAACGCCTTTTTCTTCACACCATGTTTCAATTGAATTATACTGTTTCTCGTACTTTTCTTTTGATTTTGGTGGCAGGAGCTCTAAGTTGGCCAAAATTGCGGCTTTTAAAACATCGTCTGGCAATTCTTCCTCCATTCTTAAAAATTTATTTTAAACTTTTTACCGAATTTTCTGATGCTCCCGTGACATTAGAAAATGTTTGTACTTGGTTGCTGCAATAACAAGTAAAATTCTTTGATTTTTTATTATTTAGCATGGTATCTATGAAATACATGGTGCATGGAAAAATATTAAAATGATAATTAAGAAAATTGATATGGGATATTTACTAAGCGCCAAATGTATCTAAAATTCAATAAAGCACAATAAAAGAATATGTAGAACCCTTTTTTTTTAATATTATTTCATCCAGAAGTTATTAATACATTAAAAAATCGACCATAAATATGGCAAATATGCAGAACGAAAATGCGTGCGCAAAGTTAAACTTTGCGCACTCATTTGTGTGCGTAAAGTAAGTACTTTGCCACGCAAGTAGAAAAAAATATTACCAATAACTAAAATAAGTGCGTATTGTTTATATAGCCGGACGTTTTCTGCCAGTTATAACAAGTTTCGACAAAGCGGCAAACTTGCAATTCTGCGCGGACAAAATTTTCACGTTAATACAATACTTTCGAGAAAGGCGCAAACTTGCAAAAACTGCGCGAACGAAATTTGCATGTTAAACTTCTCCAGTTTTGCTTCGTATCTGTACTATTCCTGCCTAAAAATATTTGTTTCCTTAACAAAACAAAATATAAGTAGTTAGTAAATTTAAAAATAATAATATTTGTAAAAGCTGGTATTTTTTTTTATAAATCAAAAAAATCATGATTTAAAAAAAATCATCGTTTTTTGATTTTTTTAAAATCATGATTTTTGTCAACCCTGCCATAAACTACTAGTTTTTTATTTATCCATTATTTGACAAATGATACAAAACGTTTTTTACAAACACAGATCACAGGTCATTGTACAATACCATTAAAACTAATATACGGACAATTTTTAACATTCCTTGTCAATAAAACACATGCGGCTCTTTTGTTTTACAATAAACTTCGTACTTTATATGAATAAAACATTAAACATGGCAATTTACGTCTAAAAATAAAACTAAATCCTCACTTTGCAGAAATGAGATCAGATCAAAACAAATAATTTTATGTAAGTTTAAACATTTCTATCGTCATGTATGTATCTTTTTACTTTTTTAATTGATGTCTTTACATCGAGATAAAAGCAATAATAAATTTAAGTTGGTCAGGTCGAGACCTATGACGATTTCTTTCAATTAAAATAATTTATTGATGAATTTTATTAAATTGTTGTGATTTATCACTTGTTAGAATATGCTGAGATATTTATTTTTGATACAAATAAATTAATTATTTAGTTGTGTTTTAGACTGTTGATACTGGGAGATCTTTTTTCTCTTGTTAAAAAAATTTAAGGGGTGTGGTCAGTACAATACGAAAGTACCCAATTTTTTTACCCGATGTATTTAATAAATCGGAAGCTAAGAAAATTCATTTTTTGTCCAAGACTTATTTATTTACATGTTTGTCTAGGATCAAAATTAGGTTAAGTATGATGTTAAAAAATAAAATATCAACAACAAGATTGTTATTTGTAATATTAAATTTTGTTTATGTTTGGTACTTGAGAATACTGATAATAATTCTTTATTGATACTTAAAATTATCATAAGATCTTTTTTTAGTTTCAAGTTTAACGGAATTCTCAAGGTTCCATCTTTCCTCGCAAAGATTAAAGTGTAATTTTAGACTTTTATATCAACAGACAGATGTCCCAGAAAATTATGATGATATTGGGTAATGTGGCAAAATTGTACGTTTCTAACGCAAAATAATTAGTTATAGTGTTTTGCATTTTGAATTTTTTCTGTAGCCTTGTAATATTTTTTAGGTTTTTTATGTAATGTACTAAATTAAAATATGTAGTCAGTATACACAAGTTTTTAGAGAAAGGAAGAAGAATATAAAATATAAGAAACCCAAATCATAAGGAAATTGGAGAATAGGGATTTTAAAAAACTGGATTGCTTTTTTCAAGAGATACTTTTTTTTGTAGAAAAAAAGAATAAGAAAATCAAAGAAATGAGCCTGCTTTTTTTCCTTTTGTATTCAAAGGAATCAGTTTTATATTTTAGGGTGCAACAGTAGTTCTGTTCCCTAACAGGTTTGGAATCCTTTGTCCGTTATACCGATTTTCTGCTGCAACTGCACCTAAATTGTAAAATGCGAATTAAGAAAATGCAGCTTAACAGTTAACAAGTTTTAATCTACCGTATTGTTAAAACTGAATAAGTTCTTCGATTTTTTATTATCTAGAAAGTTGCTACATACACTTTGGAAGGCAGTTGTCGCCTTTTTTGTTTTTTTTTTCCAAAAGTCTAATTTAAAATTTCCGTTTTTAAAAAGATCCCATATTTGCGGCGCAATTCCTTCTTTAAGCTATGACTTCACCTTACACTCGCGAATTTCGAATCGGATAAAAAAAAGATTTTCTTCTCTACTAAAGGTTTTTCCAAAAAAATGTATAGGATATAGTTTTATGTGAAGAGAAAGTATGGCGATTTGTAAAATAACAGAAAGCCAGTCATCACTAAGGCAAAGGCAAGCAAACCCAAAAAAGGCCAAGCTGACATGGGAATGCCAAAAAGGACTAAAAGTCCTAGGAGAACGCAACAGGATAACTCTCCTGTGGGTACCGGGACATTCGGGAATAGAAGGCAACGAAAAAGCGGATTAGCTAGCGAGAGAGGGATTATCCACTCCATACTTTGGATGAAAACCTGCCCTTGGAGTGACCAAAACCACAGCACGAGGGCAAACTAGGGAATTGATCCGAAACAAACACGAGGAATACTTGATGAAGTGTCCATCCAAAAGAAGGAAGAAAGAACTACTCAGACAAAGTAGGAAAAGACTTCGCATAACAGTAGGGCTGCTAAGAGGACACCTACACACAGCCTACCACATCCTGTGCAAATGGGAAGCATTGAACCACAAAAGACAGGCATTATTTGGGCAACCAAAAATGAGAATATATCAACCAACCAGTCTCGGGGTTATACAGACTTGCAGAAGGACCAAGACCATTGAGAGAATTGGATTAAAGCAAATGGGAAATTATTCACAAAAGCACAGTGGGCTTCGCTGCCTTCGCTATTAAATCTAGGCGACCCCTAAGAAAAAAAAGGATTATATAGATAGAAATTATCGAAATAACACATTAGTTTGGCGGGGGGGCTTTCCATGCAGTGCAATATAAATTGGCTTGGTCAATGACTAACTACTTTAAACCTTTGCCCTAAATTAAACATTTTTTAGGCTTCTAATGACTATAACAGTTCAATATAGCTAGGCGTTCGCATTTCGATATTTCTTTTGGCTTTCTTTGGCCCCTTACCACTCTGCACCGAAAGCAAGATTGCGCGTTCAGCTCCATGTTTGAAGCTATTCTTTGTTTGCCAATTTTGTATAAAAATCCAAAATATACAAGTTGTAAAACAAAATTTTAAGTTTAATTACTCTGCGATTTTGAAAAAACTATTCGCGAGCCCAGTCGGCCTTTAGCCTGTTTGTACAACATATTATAGACAATCATTTTCCGAAAGATGAGCTTTTTAACTAAAGGGTTCAAGTTATAATTTTTTTTCAAAATGGTTAATTTTGGAGATTTCTCCGACTGTTCTCTGCGAATAATGCACCAATCAAGTTTAATTAAAAAAATATTTGGTGTGTTTTGCAATACTTACAATAAAGTTAATCAGAATTTTTAACTTTAAAAGGAAAAAAATCGCTAGTTTTTATTGTTTTTTTTCCAGATAGAAAACTGGAAAAAGCTAACTTTGGTACAGATTTGGTTATTTTTCTATTCTATGCACCACTTGATGATTTTAGAAATCAAAACAGCCACTTTTTTGCTCTATAAACTGTGTAAGTTGGATATTTAATAAACTTTTTGAAACCCAGAACATTATAACAGCAGTCCCGATTTAGCGTTCCTATGGTAAAAAAAAACTTGCGATAAATCTCTATTGGCAACAACATACTTTTAGTGCTAAATGTTAATAACTAAAATAAACAAATGTTGTCGTTACCTAAATAAAAGTCTTATCTTTAAAACATCTTGCAATGGATAAATATTTGGCTTTTTCAATTGGATGTAAAAGTTTATGAATTTATGTCTTTGTAGTGTGCTATTTTAGCGCGGTTTCGTAAATATTTATTTGAACAGATTTTGAAAACTGAAAAAAGCTTAGTAAGTGTGGATTTCGGAAAATGTATACTTTTTAACAGATGCCGGCTTTAGTTCACAGAAAGAGTAAATATTCTATTATTTTTTTGGTACGAGTTTTATTTACATAATTTATGGATATATGAAAGTATTTTTTCAGATAAAAAATGAAGTTAAAACTATGCTTAAGTATACAAAGAAGTTATTAACTAATTTTTATTCTTAATTTTTTTATTAAACGACGTATATCTGTTACTGTAGATGGCCACTCTTCTAGCTCTACCATATCACTTCTACGGTACCTCATTGATTGTCAAAAATACACAAAAATATATTTTTTTAAGTAAAATTAAGCTTTTATTTAGTATATTTTTTCAGCTGAAATCTAACACATAGTGATCATATCATTCCTTTCCATCAGCCAAATTTAAACCACACAGATCTTAACATACAGTAAATAAGTTAGTAACTCTTAATAAGTTAAATGTCCCTTGATTGACATTTGTCGGCAGTTTAACTGACTCAAAGTTGCCGACAAGTTATTACCCGACTTATTATCTACCAAGAGATTTTTTTTGTTCTTGAATCATGTGATAAGATAAAACGTACATTATTTATAAGTGTATTTTAATGTCTTTTTGTTATTAAAAATTAATTAAAAATACAATATGTGTATAGTTAATGGCGGTATTTGCGGCATTTATATTTTTTTCAATAATTTTTACGGAATCATCATACTGCTAAAATCCTGCAAATTCTAGCCTTAAAAGCTTGTTGTTAATGTTAAAAATGCGGTTTTATAATACCAGTTTTAAAAAATCTTCAGCCAGATAATTTATTTTCAAGTGGTGAATCGAAAAAAAGCACAAGTATATCCATCTATTAATTGGTATTAATAGCTTGTACAACCTAACCAACTAGAAATGCTGATTCATTGGTATCTTTCCTTAGCAGTGTCTATTTGTTCATCAGTTATAGACACAGCGCTATCTGTTGAAGTGGATGTCATTTTTCTTACGCAGTTATCTCTTGTTTTTTAAGGAAGTCCTACATCTATAGCTACATTTACAGATTTCCATCCATCATGTCTTTTTATTGTCGTTTTTCAAGAACGGTAATGTCCAATCTAAAATGGATATTCGAAGTAATATTCCACTTGCTCCTGTAATTTTAAAAATTGTTCAATGTTAGAGAATGTCTTTCCAAATGCGCTAATTTTAGTCGGGTTTTGCCACATTTTTGCCTTTATTATTTTTTATAAAACATATAATGGTTTTTGTCCAACGGCCAAGAGCTATCTATGTACTATCTACAAAAGTTTATTGTTGTATAAAAAATAACAAGTGTGAAAACTCGTGGTATCTTTTTGATGCCTGAAATGTTTATATTGCGGCACGCTCCAATTAAACCCATAGTTGTTTGGTCTAGTATACCGGAAAAAAAAACACTTTTAACAAAGAAAAACCGCCAGGCAAGGTTGAAAATTGCAAGGGATCATATTAGTTGGACCGTTAATGACTGGATAAGAGTACTTGGGTCCGATAAAACTAAAATAAATAGGATTGGCAGTGATGGAAGGATATTTGTTAGAAGGAAACTAAACACAATCAGCACGGTAAAACATGGTGGTGGAAATCTAAAGCTGTTTGGGAGGATGCCTTAATCAATTGATATTTAACCAACATAAATTAAATTAAAAATATGTTTTGTATGCAGATGGCTTAACAAATAATATAAAACGGCTATATAATAAACATGCAGATAATTTTGTAGATTGACCTTAATGCCTTATAACAGTATCTTAATCTATCGAAAACCCTGGTCGCTAAGGAAGCTTATAAGAATTTAAATATGTTTAAAGATTTAGGAGAAAGTAAAGAAGCGTGGAAATCCTAAATTAACAAGATTTAAAGAGTCATCCAGGGATTTAATTGACTATAAGCATAGAGGTTTAAAGTTACGGTCTGTAATTTTTACAGTAATTATAAACTAATTTTACTTAGATTATGTTCAATTACACATTACAAATAAAAACTTAGAAAACAATAATGTTAACAAGAATTTAATTTTATTTATAGTTTTATAAATTGTTACATAGAAAGACGGATGAACCGTCATTGGGATGGTTAAGAAGAAGCCATTTCTTTTTTTCTAAAAAAAAAATTAACCGAAAAAAATTTTAACAAAGAAAACTGCCAGGCAAGGTTGAAAATTGCTAGGGATCATATTAGTTGGACCGTTAATGACTGGATAAGGGTATTTTGGGTCCGATGAAACTAAAAAAAAAGGGATTGGCAGTGATGGAAGGATATTTGTTAGAAGGAAACTAAACACAACCAGCACGGTAAGACATGGTGGTGGAAATATAAAGCTGTGGGGGTGCTTTTCCTGGCGAGGTATTGGTCCCTTAATCAAAATTGATGGCCTCCTTAACCAACATAAAAATAAATCTATTTTACAAGACATCATGCTCCTTTCTGTTGATGACAATTTGCCTGCAAATTGGGTCTTTGAACAAGATAATGATATAAAGCACACAGCTAAGTCAGTAAAAAATGGTTCAGGAATAATTTTGAAAGGGGAAGGGCCCCCATCTAGCCCTGATCTTAATCCTATCGAAAACCCTTCTAAAGAAGCTGCTTAAAAACAAAAGAATTTAAAATTTAAAAGATCTTAAGGGGGAAAAAAACAGGGGAAAATTCAAACAATAGTATGACAACACAAAAGTCCATGCCACGGAGATCCAGGGCTGTAATTGCTAGCAATGGGTTGGCTACTAAGTACTAGGTTCCTGTATTAATTTAGGATTACGAGTGCTTTTATTTTTTTAATAATTTATAAACTAGAATTTGGTATTTTCGTTTTCAATTAGGTGTTCATTACCACATTACAAATAAAAACTTAAAAAAAAAACATAATGTTAACAAGAATTTCATTATTTATTTATAGTTTTATATAATTGTTACATATGGGTAAGAAATAATAATAAAAAACTTTTTTTACACAGCGATACTGCGATATTTATGATTTTTGTTTTACGTTTCTAATCAGTTTACCACTGTATCATACGAGACATTTTCTGGAAATTAATCTCTACTTTTGGTAAGATTTTTATTTTTTTCAGATAATATTTTTTACATTTTCGTGTCAAAAATTAAATTATAAGAAAAACTAAGCCTTAATTTGTATTTAAAAAAAGCCAAAATGTTTTTTTGCCTTGCTGTCCAAAAGCACTTTTATGATAGCATTATTAAATAAAGCTTTTATGTATGGTATTTTATATTAACCACTGATTTTTTTGTAGCAATACAAAGTTTGCCATTTAAGCTGCGTTTTCAATTTTTGGTTTTATTTAATTTAATTGGTTTCTTTATAACTACTTATGATAATCTAAAACAAAAACTCTTAAAAATTCCCTGTCAGTAATGTTAGCTGTCACTAATAATGAATTGCTTAGTAAGTTTCTATTTAATATATAATTTGATAATTAATCCATTTTTGAGTTAATTTTTTTTATATATTTTTTCATTATTCTGTAAAATTAAATTACTAAAATTATAAAATTTCATAGTGCCTTGTCAGCACGTGATGCATTACTAAAAGCCTTTTTGTATGAATTTCGCAACCCGTGAGCAAAAAAGTTTTTACCGTAGGTAAGGCTCTATACAAGGCTACTTTAATATTTGTTCTCGCTGGGAGCAGGCTTTTCATCTAGTGTTAAATAAAAAGTAATGCCATTTTTGCATTTTTACTCGGTTGCAACTTATGTTTTTTAAATAATTTTTATCCTTTTCTAGGTTTAATAATATTTGTAGAAAAAGAATGTATAATATACGTGCTGCATGTTCTATTATTTTTTTTAGTGATAAAGCACTCCCTGTGGTGAAGTTCCAAACTTTTCTGCTTGCACATTAAATTTCGCTTTTTAATTTATTAACGTATACAACATCATAGACAACTTAATATACACAATATACATTTTGTATTTGACATTAACTTGTTATTCAAATTTTAACATTACGATATTTGTCAGTTTGGTTGTGTAAAGCGAATTAAATCCGGATAAAAATTTAGGAGAAATTATGATTTCGGAAATTTAGTAACAACATGAGTGCCGAAAAACCTAAGAATTAATCAACGATTAATGATCTTAACCCTTAATGGCCTAGAACATTACTCTCTCTTATTTATACCCTTGCTCGTTAATAGCTTTTTATCGAACAAGGGTAATCAGAGAGATGAATGATCGAGGCCATTTAACAAGCGCGTTAAGGATTACGATCATTAATGGCCAAGTAAGTTACAATAATTTCTCGGAGATCTTTTGGTAATCAATTTTAAAAGTTATAATTTTTCTTGAGTTTTCTTTTACGGGTATATTTTGGTTTTAGGCATCCAACCTAGCAAATGTTTTAATGGTTGTTATTCAAATGAAAAGGCTGTAAATAGATTCAATATTTGTTTTGTGTATATTTGGTTGTCTATTCTGTAATCGTTTAATAATAGGAAATTGTACTTTAATAAAGGCTTCTTTTTTTTTGGTATGATGGCCTTACAAACTGGTGTATTGGCCACTAAAGGCTTTTAATGAATGAATTTGTATTTGTTAGTAATACTCATAAATGAAAGATCGTCAAAAAATAATTATCTTGGTATAGAAATTTATTGAAAAGGTGTAAAAAACGAATCGTATTATCAAAATACTACAATCTTTACAATTTTTTTCTTTTCTATCCAAAGAAATAAGATACTCCTACAGATATTTCGTAACTATTGTGAACTGTAAGTATTAAGCTCGAAATGAAGTCAAAAGGTGTTAGCTATTGTGCAAGAAGTGTCATGCGGCATGATTTACAGTTTTGGGGTGACAATCGTCTTTTTTGAGAGATCCGGCTATTCACAAGCCTAAAAGGTGTATTTCGGGATCAGGTAGCAAAGTTTTGGGTTAAATAAAAGTAAATGTCGAGGTAAACGTTGAATACATATTATCAAAACTGCAGCTGATATTCCCAATATGCAGAAATTTTTGTGGTTGAATAGTCCGCTTTGAAACTGACAAAAGAATATCTAAATACGTTGGGAAATTGGGGTTTGCTATGTTACTAATGATCTTTTTCGCCTAAGTATTGGAAATACATACATATTTTTTTTGTTACATAGGAGTTTAGTGTAAATTGGAAAGGCTATTCTGGTATTTTCGAAAAAAATAAGGTTTATTAAAGAACACCAAGAATATATCTAAGAATAACATTAAGTGGCTTTTAGTGAGTCAGCTAAAAGTAAACTTTAAACATTCTTGTCAATGTGTTAATAACAAAATATTTTGTTAAATAAAAACCAAGGCCCTTAATGCAAATGCTGGCCCTCCAAACTTAAATATTAATTATTTAGAACCCTTTTCCGTTTGGATAACAGAAGTAGAAGTCATTTATACACTGTGTTCAAAAAGTCCCGGACCCCCGCGATATTTCGAAAACGCCGCCTCTGATCAAAAAATATTTCAGATAAAAGTTGTATCTTTGTTATATTTACCTTAAAAAATATTGCAAGTATACAGGATGTTAAAACCTTAAAAAAAAAATTCACTTTCTGAATCTACGCAAAATTTAGCCCTAGTTCCTGTTTCATGTCCCATACCTAAATACATCAGTTAAAGAGATATGAGGTAACTTTGATTAAGATTTATAAATTTTGCTTCCAGATTATCAATTATTTTACCTTTTTACCTGTAAGACACTACCATTTACATGACAGTTATTTTTGACACTGTCAAATGAAGTAACTTTATTACTTGAATTTATTATTTATTTTAAATTATGTCCCTTACTCAAAGAAAACGCATTACCCTTTTGATGATTAGATGATTCGAAGATCGCCAACGATCCTTTAATGAAACAAAACATCTTTTTAATGATACGTTTCCGGACCACCCTCCTATTTTCAAAACTACAGTGATCAGGACTATTCAGAGGTTTGACCAAACTGGTACTTGTAAAGATTGCCAATGCTCCGGAAGGCCAAGAACGGTTAGTAATGAAGAAAAAAGTTTGGAAATTGTGTAGCATTTTGAAGAAGAAAATCATTACTAAAAGTGGCCTCTCAATCCGATGTTGGTTTTATATCTGTGAAGGATGTCCTTATATCTAACAAATTTCCCCCCTTAAAAATTATTTAAGACATTGAATTTTAGCAAATGAATTTTGTGAAGTTATGTTGGAAAAATGGGAACGAAATCGGATTTTTTTCAATAATATTATTTTTTCTGACGAACCAACTTTCATGCTTAACGGCACAGTTAACAGACATAATTGTCTATACTGGGCAGATGAGAATCCTTACTGGATAGAGAATGCAAAATATCCTGAGAAACTCAAAAGTTTGGGCAGGATAATTCAAAAACCCAAAAAAAGGCCCATTTTTTGTTGAGGAAAATTTAAATTCAGAAAATTTACATGGTAGAAGATCAAATATTACCTAAAATAAAAATTAGAAGAGGTGATAATTTACAATCAACATGGTTTCAGCAAGATGAAATCCCTGTACATTTCGGTATAAATGTAAGGAGAATTTTAGATGCTATTTTCTCTAATAGGTGGTTCGGCAGAAGAGGTGAAATAGAATGGCCAGCGAGGTCTCCTGATCTTACGCCCTTGGACTATTTCACCTGGGGTTATTTGAAAAATAAAGTGTTTGCAGCGAAACCGGAAAATATTGATGTACTTAAAGACAGGATTAGGACCAAACGTGAATTGATAACTCCAGTTATGCTCTAAAATGTTATTAATAAATTTTATTACAACTTGGGGCATTGTCAAGTTGTTCAGGGAGGCCATTTTCAGCACTTTATTAATTGAATTTTTTTGTAATAACTGTATTTATTATTTTAATAAATGTTACTTCATATGTTTTTAACTGATGGATTTAGGTATAGGACATACAACAGGAACTAGGGCTAAAATTTTGCGTAGAATCAGAAAGTAAATTGAAAATAATACTAGTTCATTTAAAAAAACACAACATCGGTTTTTTCCGTGTTTATGAAGCACCCTGTATACTTGCAATATTTTTTAAGGCAAATATAACAAAGATCTACAACTTTTATCTAAAATATTTTTTGATCAGAGGCAACGTTTTCGAAATATTGAGGGGGTCCGGGACTTTTTGAACACAGTGTATAACGTTCGCGTAGCACTACAGCTTTGTCTGAAGGATGCCGCGAAATGCACTATCTGCATGTATCAGTACTTGGATATTATTTACGAAACTGGGAAAAAATGGGTTTACCATCGTAAAACCCAGCATCTCTTGTATCTAAAACGTAGACTTGAAAAAAGCGTTGCTGGAAGTAATCAAATAAAAGTGCTAATGATTTTATTATTGCTCACTAACACTGGCACTGGCGTAGCCAGGATTAAGTCTTGGGAAAAGGGGTGGGGGGGCTATCCATGTATAACCATACTTTTTACAAATAATAAGATAAAATAAATAGTAAACGATAAATGTGACAGGTAGGAAACATAAGCTTTGGCAATGTAGAAAAATAACATAAAAGCTTATTTAAGAAAAAATATTACCTAAATAAAAAAAAGTGCCTTAGGGAGGAAAGGACAGCCCGATAGACCCCCTTCCCCCCGTGTACGCCTATGCTTATAGGGTTAATAGTTATTACAAATTGACATAATAATTATAAAATATTTTTTAATTTTTACTCTCATTAAAAGTCGTTTTAATAAAGTTTTTCTTCAAAATTGCATGGGATATTCCGCCTAAAGATGTAACACCCGGTGATATTTATTAGGTCTATTTGTTATTCAGTAATATTTTACACTATTTTACACTTTTTCTACCCACGAAGTCCTAAAATATACCTTCCATAAAAGCGCCTAATGCATTCGATTCAACAAAATCAGAGGTAATGATTCTAATGTGAAATATAAAGTGTTTCAGATCTTAGTTTTTAAAACTTAAGGGCACATTGGCCATAAATAACTTAGTCGAGATTACCATAAATTTAAAAGCCTTTTTAAAGGGCACTTATTCTGTAGAACATCTTTTAACAACCCTTTTTTATATTTTGTTTTTACAAAATTACAAGTTACAAATATTTGAAACATCAATATTTGAAACCTTCCTTTACTTTGTTTAAAACCTTATTATTTCCTATTTTTAAAAGCTCTTCGATTATACATGTTAGAATCTTTTTTTTAAGATTAAAGGGGCAGATTTTGGAAAGAATTGCAATTATCAAATCGTTTTTTATAAGTTTATTTTTAAACCTGCCCATCTTTTTATTGATGAGCCAGGTATCTTAAAGATCCACAATTTTTCCATTTTATATTCCCGGCTAATCGGTTGCAAAAAGACAAAATTTCACTCACCTTTTGATATATGGATGTATCCGAAAATCACGAAGCTGGTCACAAACCACCACATTTCCATCGTTGTTTCAGTCAACGCATCAAAACCAAAATGTAAACAATCAAGTTTTAACGTGAATAACCTTAACGCTTTGCAAAACACATGTCATGTCATAATTCCCATTTAAATTACGTTTACAATATTGTATTTTGGGGAAAGCTGGACACAAAAACAAAATTACTTGGAGATATTTTCGGCGCAAACAGGCAATAACTTGAGCAATACTTAGTTAATAAATTGTTAAATCAGGCCTAGAAAGGACTAACTATCACCCTGACGAAAAAATCCAATAAAGGGAAATAGTTTTTACAGAAAAATGTAAATCCTGTAAACCACCAAGAGTCACTTTAAAGTAATTTTTTGGAGCCGGCTTTTAAAAGCTCCTAAAATATGGCCCGAAAACTCACTCACAAAACACAGTTTTACTATTTTGTCACACAAGTTTCTCAGTTTCAATTCATTTCAACGTAAAGGTTTCAAAAACTATCACGCAAAAGTCATGTTTCTCGTAAACTATCGTAAACTATACGATTCGCGATAACGCCGTCATCTACTCACTTACAAAGTCAATAGACGACTAAAATCGCCGTACCGGGATGTATCCTGAATGATTTCCCCCACCAAAAAGCTCGTGAAGCAAGGATTTTACTACAGGGCGCCGAATTTCAGCGGCTTCAGCCGTTTCAGCGAGAGCTTGCGTTCAGAGCTTTTTCGGTTTTCAGGGGTCGCGCGCCCTTGTAGAAGCGAAATTCGATGGTCGATGCTATGCACGACGACAATCAAAATTGATAAATTTATTATTTATGAATTTTAAAAAACTTTTGTTTTGGTTTAAAAAAAAATATGTACACTGAAAACTTTAGAGTTTTAATCAATCTTAATTACATTTTTTTTCATTTCCTAAAATAAACTACCTTTTGAACATACACGCTTCCGCTTAAGAGAAGGGGCACTGAAAAGTCTTGAAAATAAAGATGTACAGTCAATTAAACTTAGCAACCTCTATATCTACTGCTGAACTTTGGGCTCTCTCTGAGAGTCTTTGATTAGAATATGAGGAAAATCAGAAGCATTAACAAATTGTACTATCAAGGTTCCTGCAAATTATATAATAAAATTATTTTAAATACATTTGTGTTACTAAAAAATAGATATAAAAATGTTAGTTTCGTCTGGACTAGGGTCCATTGTGGCATCGAAGGAAATGAGTTAGCGGATAAATATGCAAAAGAAGCAACAATGTCAAACGTTTTTACTGAAAATTTTCTGTTACCAGTTACTGATATTTTTTCTCTTTTAAAACACTGAATATTGGCAGGATGCTTTTAAATTTTATCCCGTTCACATGAAAAAAACAGGACTAATAATGAACACTGTGTATGCGGAGAAGTTGGTGACATAGATCATCATATACTGGGTTGCGATCTTCACGGTAACCAAATTAACATCTTATCTAAATGTTTATCTGAAGAATTCAAAAATTTATTTAATAATAGTAAAGTGTTATTGTCCTAAAACATAAGTCTTTATAAGGCATTGAATCAATTAATGTTAAAGTGAGAGACGAAAAAAAATTAGTAAAGTAATACAAAAAAGACAAAAATAAAAAAAAAACAAAAGGGTACCAAAAAAAGCAAAACAAGTTAAAATAAAACAAAACAAAGAAACAACCAAAAAACAAAAGCAAAAATATTTAGATTGAATATGTATTAGATAAGCGTTGTTGCATAAGTTATGATTAATTAAAAGTATCTATTAGTTGTAATGTCATGTATATATAAGAAAAAAATAAAATAAAAATAAAATATATATATATATATATATATATATATATATATATATATATATATATATATATATATATATATATATATATATATATATATATATATCCCTAATCTCGGTAAACTTAAAATTATATAATAAACAAAGAGAAAAGCTGGCTAGTTGGTTAAACCAGTGTCATAAAACCTAATTAAAAAAAACTTAGCAACAAAGTTTGGCAGTTTTATAAGTTACCCACATACAATAAAAAATAGCTGTTTTTCTGGATTATTATATGTAATATTTTTATTTTTAAAGACATCGATTTTTTTTCGTACTTGCTATTTAGTCTTATTATTGTTAGATTCTACCTACAGAGCCAGGTATACTAGAAAAACAACAGGCATAAGATCCCCCTCCAATTTTTACCATTCATTGAATTTAAAAAAAGAGAGGACATCCCACTAAAAACACTAATGTAAAATAAGGGCCAAGTTCCTATTCGAAAATCTCGGCCTCCTAAAGTATTGTGATCTAAAATTAGAAAAAGTTCTGTCCAAAATGTTGTTTTACTCTCTTTGATTTGGCAAGTTTTTTATTGATAGGCGCGAATACAGACAAATCAGTAAAAAACTTGCCAAGTCAAAAAAAAGTGGACCAAAATTATGAACTTAATTTGGTCTAATTTAAGATCCCAGTACTTTAGGAGCCGAGATTTTTGGATAAGAACTTGGCCCTTATTTAACATTAATATTTTTGGTGGAATTTCTCTAAAAGTGAATTTATATAGACAAATAATATAAAAATTAACATAACATTACAAATAAGATAAGAAATAAAATAAGAAATAGAAATAACAAAACTCGAGCCTCGTTATTGGGATCCCAAAAACCTGAAGAAATATAAGGTCGGTTAATTGATGGCAAATGCTGATCAAAAAGCCACCTTAAAAGTTTTAAAAAATTTTAAATACTTTCGAAGAATTTTCATTTTTATTTTTTTATGACTTTATTTTAATATATATATATATATATATATATATATATATATATATATATATATATATATATATATATATATATATATATATATATATATATATATATATATATATATATATATATATATATATATATATATAAACAAATTGAGAATTCTTTTAGGATTATTACCCTTAACATTCTAGCAAATGTCAGAAGGCTTTTTATGACAATCTTGGTTATTGTTTGGCTCAGAAAGGTGATTTATTTGAGCATCTTCGATAACTTGAAATATTTTTTCTTTTTTTATTCTATAAAGGCACATTAATTTATTTTTTTCTTTTTAATCTTCTACGTTCCATTATTTATTTGAGAAAATTCTTTTATGTTATTATGAAAAACTGTTTGGTTTTTAAAACTGTAGCCACCGTTGCGGTCTCGTAAGTAACTAATTTTAAATTTATGGCTGATAAGACATCCGATCGAAGACGGTTGATGCTAGCTAGCTTCTGCTACTTGCCTATAAACACTGCATATTCTTACTAAAAATAAAAACGTAGTACACAACTAAACTGGGCAGATAACTCTTCCGAATTTATCACCGTACTCCCCACCAGTCCCAACCAAGAATGAGCCACGTGAGGAAACGAGACAGAAATTGAAATGCAAGCCACAAAATTATTATTGGTATTTTAGAATTGGGTACATCCAAAATCATCCAGGAGCCTCCTATGTTCGCAGTACGGTGCGCTTTACTGTATATATTTTTAAATATCGATAGTTTTCGAGGTAACGGGACCCAAAAGTCCCCTCATTTCAGCTGCCGCTCTATCGCTAGAATGCCGCTATCTTCATGGATTCACTTCTAATCGGGCGGATAAATTGTTCCATTACTCGGGCAATAATGTACATTTTTTTATCATTCAAAGTTAATCGGAATGGGAAAACCCGTACCTTTCATTGCATATGAGTTTGGGTCCATTTTGATTTTTCTAGAATATTAAAAAAGCGGTCAAAGTTTTTTTTCACAATGTTTTGAGAGTATCTCATTAATTTATTAATATTTTTTGAAAAAACGTTTTGATATCAACATTTCTTTTTTATAATGAGACATTAGCAAGTGTTCAATGATTTTAGAAAATTTCCTTCACCATCTTTCTTGCGTTTTGATAAAAAATTGTTTTGCCCATCTGCATTTTTAAGTAATAAACTATTACTACCACATCTATCCAGTGTGGAATGTTATGGACTTTTTGAAGGCCGTTTTACGGCGAAAAATATTGATGTTGCAAAAAATTATAAAGACCATTTTTGTAGATCGAGGTGATCTTTATTTTTTGTCCGAACAAAAATTCTCTAATTTGCATATTTTGGCAGATATTCGCGGGAAACTCGTTTTTGGGACTTTGGGGGGGGGGGGCATTTTCAGCGGGTTTCCACGTCGGAATCGTGATAAACTTTTTCTTTTATTTATTTATTTATTTATTTATTGTATTCTTTACAAACACCAAAAAAAAGGGAAGGTAATTACATGTAAAGACCTAAAATTAAAAAACAAGAAAAAGTAATCACATCTAAAAAAAAAAAAAAAAAAAAAAAAAATACTAAAAAACAAGGACAACAACCATAACATATAATAAAATATAATTTTACCCAAAGTACAGATTTCAATTTTTTTAGACTATCGTTAAAGAAATCTATCTGGACCTCCCTGAGCAGCTCATTTGTCACAGCCATCATACGGTTAAAAGGAGATAAGCTAAATGGGTCTATGCTAAATATTTTACGGTTTAATGACATTCTTAAGTTTATTTTTTGGTACATTTAAGTTAACATAATTGATAAAATTACAATCTTTGTACTTTAAGTTATGTATTACATAATATAAAAATATCACAGCTTTTTTTTTTTTCTTCTTTGGGACAACGATGTAACCTTAAAACTACTTAGCATACTTTTATACGAAATTCTAAATGGATAATTATTATATTTAACAACATAAAGATACCTCAAAAACCTTTTTTGTACCTTTTCTAAAAAGATCATCATGTGTGGTCTCCATAGGATCCATATTTGTGATGCATATTCAAGATTTGGCCTTACTAAGCTATTATATAATTTAATTTTTTTGTGGAGATCTTAAAATTTTTACTATTCCTAATTATAAATCCCAGTGCCTTTACAGCTTTATTTTTTATAAAGGCATGTGGTTACTGAACTTCAGATTAGACTGAAATAGCACTCCCAAATCTTTAACCTCCTTTACTTTTTTAAATCAAATTCCCCAATTCTATACGTACCCCAAAATAGGGTTTGTTCTTCTTGTAATTTTACAACTGAACATTTTTGTATATTTAAGAACATTTTGTTTTTTTTTAAATTTACTCACATTATCTATATCTTTTTGTAACTTTTCACAATCCTTCTGAGTTTTTACGATCCTGCAGAGCTTAAAATCATCCGCAAAAAAGAAGTCCTATGGAATGAATTAGGAACTGGAAAGGGGAGTTGATAAAGCACAAGAAGAGCAAAGGTCCCAAATTACTCCCTGCTGAATGCCTGAGGTGGCAACAAAGCTCCTCGACAAGCTTCCACCAACCCTCACCCACTGCCTTCTACCTGTAAGATATGATTTTATAAAATGATATGCATCCCCCAGAGATTGGCTCCACCAGCCTCCCCAACAATATGCCGTGGTTGACCTTGTCAAATGCCTTTTCACAGTCGGTGTATATGACATCCAATTGACCCTTGTTTTGAATATTTGGCTGCCAGTTGTGACAAGATTTGTCAGATTTGTAACCGTGGATCTATCCTCCAGAAAACCATGCTGGAAAATAGACAATTTTGGTTTCAAAAAGGCAGTTAAGTCTTCACAAAGTATTGTCCATAAATTTTCGATAAAACATTAATCAAACTAATGGGTCTGTAATTCTTTATTTCATTTTTATTTCCGCTCTTATAAACTGGTGTTATTTCGCCGTTTTTGGGGCTTTGGAAATTGCTTATTTTTGATGGCTAAATTGAAAATATTTTTTAAAATTTGATCTATGTATTCTGACAACCCCTTTAAATATACATATGCAGGTATATTGTCAGGCCCCGTTGATTTTTTGGGGTTTAAGTTTTTTAATACTACTCATAATATTTTTTTCCGTTATCATAGAAAAATTAAAAAGTACTGCTGCCAAAGTTTAAGTTGCATGTGTTTTCATTTGTAGATTGTTCATATACTGACTGAAAGTGGTCGGGCATTTAATATCTCCAGAATTTACTGTATGTTTTTGCCACATTTCATTTCCCTTGGTACCCCCACTTTTTTCCAGTTTTATCACGTATAAATTGCCAAAATGTTTTTTGGGTCATGATTTATATTGTTTTCAAAGTTTTTCTTATGCAATTTATATTCAGCATTTGTTTGTAACTTGATAATTTTTCTTAACTGTTAAAGTAACTATGCATTTGTGGATTGGCAGTTTTTTGAATTAACCTGTGTATTTTGTTTTTTTCCTTTATTTTCCCACTAAATTAGTAGAGTACCATAAGGAAATCAAACTTACAATTTGTATTTTTGACATGATTTTAAAAATTGCCATGTCCAATAACCGGTACATGTGATCATAGAAAAATTGTAGACTGCTACCACATCTGCCATTTTAAATATTTCCGACCAATCAAAATTTCTGAATAAGTTATATAGAAGGAAAAATACTTTTGAATAATTTTATTTTAGTTGTTTAGATATACTGGGTTCGTACTTATCTTTCAAATAAATTGTACTAGTGCTGGATGATAAGGATCCTCCGCAACAAGCGGTTATAGGTTTATTGATTTTTAGGTACCTCCCCCGTTTTACAACCAGGTCCAGACATCTTATCCCTAAAATTTCTTAAAGTCTTATTTGTTTAAATTATTTAAATTAAGGCCTAATAATACATTATTCTTTATTATTATCACAATATTAAATAAGGCAAATTAAAATCTCCTAAAATTAAAACTTTAGTGCTTTCCTTTAATTAAAAGACTTTCAAATTGATTAAAATAATTAATGTAACTTTCTAGACTAAATTTGGTTAAAATACACTAAAGATAGAAGGACAAACATTTTTTTAAATTTCCCGTTTAAAAAATATGCACTCTACCTCCAATTTGACCAATTATTTCATAAGGAAAACCTTTTTTTTGAAAGCGGCCAACACCCACCCTCTAATGGCCGTTGTATTTCCATCTTCCTTATCCCCGGTGTATCTGTCATCAAACAATTCCGATGAAAATATTTCAAGAGCCATGTTTCTGTCAGAGCCAATGTCATATTCTTCTGTTAATAAATTGGTAAAAAACCCTTCCGTCTTTGTTCTTAGACCACAAATTTGGGTAATAGACTTGCTGAAATCCTCCTACAGGATGCGTGACATTTGGTTTATTTAACTTTGTGCTAAAGGACCTGTCCCGATGTCTGTGACAGTGTCCTCTTTCTCGCAAAAAACCGAAACAAGGGCCCCGCTAGGCCAAATTTCTTTTCCAAGCATTGCGAAAATTGCTTTGTTTAATGGTAACTTTCATCGATTTAACAAGTTCCGGATATTTGGACCTATGTTCTTCACAGATTACTTCTGGGAAATGTTTTACCAACATATTCTTCAAATCCCGGGTTTTGTTTTCGGGTCTGGGCCCGTAACATGCAGAGATACAACTTTCGGCACCCCTGAATTTCGCCCTGGTTGTCTCCCACCATACAATCCTGCGTTTTTTTCTTTTGGACATTTATCCACTGCTCTTTTCGCTGCTGTCTGCATTCAGATTTTGTACTTTTTTTTATATTTTGTGATTGCGCTGTAAGAATTGCGGCACTCACAGCTTTTGAACTTATTTGTTGGGATGGATTTTGACATTTTCTTGGTAGCTTTTGTTTTTTTCCCCTTTTTATTGATTTCTTT
Organism: Listronotus oregonensis; assembly: GCA_019359885.1. NCBI lineage: Eukaryota > Metazoa > Arthropoda > Insecta > Coleoptera > Curculionidae > Listronotus > Listronotus oregonensis. Next base: position 3,147 of record JAHBCN010005461.1, on the reverse strand, counting down.
CTTTGCGTTTGCGTCACAGTTGACAGACGTCTTTTTTAACTACTGGCCATATCCGTAGTTGCCAGATTGTGTCTATCATTAATTTTGTTCTTATTATATTCTGCGCATTGACGTTGCATTGTTTTTCGTCCTTCCTTGGTCCCCCCGCTCGTGAAATTTGGCAACGGACCCCCCGGAGGAATTATGGGAGCGCGGATTGGGGGGGGAAAAGGGGGTGGAACAACATCATTGTTTCCCCCTTTTTATTTTCACTTTTTTTAGCCAATTTTCCCCCATAATCCGATTTTTTTTTTTTTTGGGCCCACCGTGTTTTCCCCGAGCAGCTAAAAGTTTTTTAGTCATGGTAATTTTTCTTAAACCTCCCCTTCTTTTTCCAACATAACCCCCAGTGTTTTTGGCGCCATTTTGTTTAATAAAATTTTTCTAAATTTTCCCCAAAAAATTTTTTTTGCCATTCCGTCTGGATCTGAATTTCATTTTTAACCATCAAGTCCAGGGCCCATTTTTTGCTTTAAGTAGATTGATTTCTGCTTCTTTGGTCTTAACAGCATCATTCACTGTTTTTTTAGTTTCTGTTTTTCGCGTGAGGGGCCCCCGGTGGGACAAAAAAAAGATTTTACTACCATTTAAAACCAAAGTTGTTTTTAAGAAAAAACTAATATTTTTTTTTCCAAAAAAATATAAGAAGGTATTAAATTTTTTAAACTTTCAAGGTAGCATTTTGATCAACATCAAATTACCCTTATTTAACCGCCCCTTTTCTCTTTGGGTTTCCAAAATTTTGGAAGATGGGCTAAAAATTTGGGTCCCCCCGTACCGCCAAAAAAATAAAAATAAAAATAAAGGGTTCTAATAAGAAGTGCTTAGAAAACGTTTTTTTTTTTAATTTTCGTTTCGCGTTTTTATTTTTTTGATTTCTCAATTTTTTTTTTTATTTTAAAATAAAGGGTATATAATAATCCCAGAACCAATTTTTAAAAGGTTTAAACTTTTCGCTTTTCTTTTAAAAAAAACCCCCAAATAAAAAAAAAAATAATGCACATAAACAGTCACCAGAGTCACCTTGTCACTTTATCATATATGGTTTAATAGCGCATGCGTGATTTTACATAAGAATAAAATAAGAAGTTAAAAGTTGTTAATTTTTAATATTATTTCTTATTTTAATTTTACGTTATGTCTTTTTGTCTTTATTCCTGTTTTTTTTTATTTTTATATTATTTTTTATGCTATTTTTTGTCCATATAAATTCACCTTTAATTTGGGGGTTTAACTCCCCTTTTTGACATCGGGAAAATAAAAAATATTCTTCGTAGTTTTTTTGGGGGCACCCCGTATAAACTAAGAAATCACTTTCATGATGATAATTTCCCCAAATTTTTTAAATTTTTCCTTTGCAGCAATATTTTATTGTTTATATAGAAAAGGTAAAATTATTTTATCTTGTGGGGGTTCTTTTTTGTTTAAGGAGTACTCGATACTTGGTAATAATTAAATTTTATTTTTTAAATTTAATATCTTTTTAAAATTTTAAAAAAAATTTAAAAGGGGGTTTTTTGACATAATAAATTACTTCCTTAAAACTTTTTAATTTTTTATTTAGCAAATTTATAAATTTTGTTTTTGCTTTTAGCAACTTTTAAATTTTTTCAATATTCTTAAAAAAAATACTTAGTTCTTAAAGTTTTAGTGGTTTCGTTAACATGTAGAAACGAAACTTGGTAAATACGCAAGGTGACAATCAAAACTTTCTTAAATTTTTAAATTAATTATTACTAATAATTTCGAAAAACCTCTATTTAGAATTTTTTTCATAGAAGTTGCTTATAGTATACCTGATGTTTCAAAGTAATTCTACACTGTCGCAAAATTTCTTATAATTGTTCAGTTGAACAGTTCATAAAGGCGTGGGTGTCTTAAGTGAGGTTAGAGGTAGTTTATTAGCAGGAGATTTAAAAATTTGGAAGTTTGGGGGCAAGACTTCCACAGGCAGAAGGTTTCACAGCCTAAAAGCTCTTGGAATGAAGGAACGAAGTGGAAAGTTTGTGGCCTTTTCAGGTGGAATGTAAAGAGATGCTTTCTAAAGGAAAAAAATTTAAATTGGTTAATGTGGTGAAGCCAGGAAAAATTTTTAAAGGAGCGACAGATCCCTACAGTGTCGGTGGGAAAAAAAAAAGTTTTTGTAAATTGGGGCATTAATACGGTAAACGCCTCTTCTTTAAAAAAATGAAGAAAGCTGGTTGAAAAAGGGTTTCCCAGACATGGGAACAATATTTGAAAGAGGGTCTGATAAGGGGACCTACAAAGTAAGTAGAAATGGAAGAAACTATTTTTTTGGCTCTGGGGAATCCCCCCTTTTTTTTAAACTGCTTTTTAAAAATGTTTTTATGATAACTAAATCATTAAAAGAACCGCCCTTTTAATTTAAATGACCCTTTTATTTTGCAGTACTTAGCCGCTTATAAGTTAAAAATTTGGCAAACTTTTGTCACGACAGGAACATAATTTTTGTTTTTTGGGGAAAAAAAGAACAAAATTTGGGCCCAATCGTTTTTTTTTCTTGGACAGTCCACAAAAGGTGATCCCAAAAAATTAAGGCCCCGGGTGTCTTTAGTGGGTCGAGGGCGTTTGTTCACCGGGACTTAAATTTTTGGGAGGGGGGAAAAAACTTCTCAGGAAGCAGGTTCCTGTCTTTAGACTTAGGGAGAAGAAAGAAGAAAGGGAAAGTTCGGGGCCTTTCTAATTGAACTGTAAAAAAGGTGCATAAAAGGACCACGTGTTTTTCTGTTGGGAGCTGCCAATACCTATAGAAGAGCGACAGATCCCCCCAGCTCGACGGTGGGCAAAAAGAAAGCCTTTCTGTGAGCGTTGGATCATTAATAAAAAAAACGACCTTTTTGGGTGCAGTCCCCAAATCAATGTTGTGGGGACTCACCCCGACATGAGAACAATATTCTAAAGAGGTTCTGATTTTTGGGTACATACAGAGTGTACAGTTTTGGAAAAAAAAATTTTTTCCGGAAAGGAATCTAATTTTTTTAAACTGCCGAAGCTATGGATGAAATGTGTTTTTCCAGTTGAGGTTATTCTCAAAAAAAACGCCGACAAGATTAAACGACTCTTTGTTCTGCAGAACTTGGCCGCTCA